>OW026519.1:0-202500 GCA_932274085.1 Protocalliphora azurea
TATAATTCTTGTTTTTCCACCACCGTTTTTGTTGTTACTTCTTCTGCATTTTTCTCCTCTTCTTTTCTATTTTCTTTTACTTCTTTCCTATATACTTTATAATTTATAGTCCTTCTTCTTCCCTAACATTTTATTTTGATTCCTCAGCTTCTTCAGCTACTTCAACTTCTTTCTCTTGCTCTTCTTCTTTTGTGTTATCCTCCTTTTCTTGCTCTTTATTCTCTTCTTTTTCTTGTTTATTTTCTTCTGCCTTTACTTCTTCCTTTTTCTCTTCTTCTTTAGCAGCTTCTTTTTTAGTTTCTTTAAATCCTTCTGAAGCCTTTTCTTGCACTTTTTCTTCCATTTCTACATCTTCTACTTTATTAGCCAATTCTTTTTCTTTTATCTCCTCCTCCTTCTTATTTTCCCCTTTAGCTACTTCTTCCTTTTTATTATCCCTCTCTATTACCGTAACCTCCTCCTTCTTCTCCTCTTCCACCTTCTTTTCTTCTGCCTTATCTCTTCACAATCCATTTTCTTATCACCATCTACCTTAACCTCTTTCACCTTTTTCTCCTTCTCCTCTACTTTCTTCTTTTCCTCTTCAACCTTTGTTTCTTTACTTTCTTTTTCTTCTTTAGCCACCTCCTTCTCTTGCGGTTTCTCTTCCTCTTCAGGCAAATCTAATATAAAGGCGGCGCTGTTTTAGTAGTTTTATCTAGTGGTTTTTCTAATTCATTTAACGGCGCATCTTTTCCTTTTGTTTCATTTTCTATTGTTTTTTGTTCTTGTGTTTTAGTTGTGGCAGTGTTTCCTTCTTCTTGTTTTTCTATTACTTTTTCATCTTCTTCTTTAACCTTCTCTTCTTCTTGTTTAACTTTTTTATCTTCTTCTTTAACTTTTTCTTTTTCTTCTTCTCTTTCTTTTAACTTTTCTTCTTCATTTTGTTTTTCTTCGCATTTTTAGTTTCTTCTTTTGCTTCTTCGGTTTTACTTTCGCGTTTGATTTTTCTTTTTCTTCCTCTTTTTTTGTATTTTCCTTTAAGGTTTCTTTATCAGTCTTTTTAGTTTCTTCTACTCCCCCTGTGAGATTTCTTCAGTTTTTTTAGCCGCTGTTTCTTCGGGCTTTTCTTTTTCTAATTTTTCTGTCGCTGCTTCAGCCGTCTTAATTTCTTCGGTTTTTGTTTCCTCTTTTTCTTGTTTTTCCTCGATCTTGCTCCCCCTCCCCCCTCTGTTTTATCTGCTTCTTTAGCTTCTTCTGCAGGTTTATCTGGAATGTGTAATTTTTCTTCTTCTTCTACTTTCTTTGCTGTTTCTTTCTCTAGTTTATTTTCATTTGCTTCTTGATTTTCTTTATCACTTTCGATTGCTGCTGCTGCTTGTGTTTCTTGTTTTTCTTTAAGTTTCTTTTGTTTTTTCTCCTCTTTTTCACCCTTTTATAATTCTTGTTTTTCCACCACCGTTTTTGTTGTTACTTCTTCTTCATTTTTCTCCTCTTCTTTTCTATTTTCTTTTACTTCTTTCCTATATACTTTATAATTTATAGTCCTTCTTCTTCCCTAACATTTTATTTTGATTCCTCAGCTTCTTCAGCTACTTCAACTTCTTTCTCTTGCTCTTCTTCTTTTGTGTTATCCTCCTTTTCTTGCTCTTTATTCTCTTCTTTTTCTTGTTTATTTTCTTCTGCCTTTACTTCTTCCTTTTTCTCTTCTTCTTTAGCAGCTTCTTTTTTAGTTTCTTTAAATCCTTCTGAAGCCTTTTCTTGCACTTTTTCTTCCATTTCTACATCTTCTACTTTATTAGCCAATTCTTTTTCTTTTATCTCCTCCTCCTTCTTATTTTCCCCTTTAGCTACTTCTTCCTTTTTATTATCCCTCTCTATTTCCTTAACCTCCTCCTTCTTCTCCTCTTCCACCTTCTTTTCTTCTGCCTTATCTCTTCACAATCCATTTTCTTATCACCATCTACCTTAACCTCTTTCACCTTTTTCTCCTTCTCCTCTACTTTCTTCTTTTCCTCTTCAACCTTTGTTTCTTTACTTTCTTTTTCTTCTTTAGCCACCTCCTTCTCTTGCGGTTTCTCTTCCTCTTCAGGCAAATCTAATATAAAGGCGGCGCTGTTTTAGTAGTTTTATCTAGTGGTTTTTCTAATTCATTTAACGGCGCATCTTTTCCTTTTGTTTCATTTTCTATTGTTTGTTGTTCTTGTATTTTAGTTGTGGCAGTGTTTCCTTCTTCTTGTTTTTCTATTACTTTTTTATCTTCTTCTTTAACCTTCTCTTCTTCTTTTGTGTTATCCTCCTTTTCTTGCTCTTTATTCTCTTCTTTTTCTTGTTTATTTTCTATTGATATTTTTCGCATTATTATCTTTATTTTAATCGAACGAAAAATAAAAATTAAAATTATAATTTGCACTGTTAAATGTAAATAATTAAAAAATGTCTAACTATTCATTCATTGATTGTATTAAATTAGATTGTAAGTTTTATCTATCTTATATTGATTTGATTACATTTTATTAATAAGTTATAAATTGTGCTTTCGATTGCTGCTGCTGCTGCTTGTGTTTCTTCTTTTTCTTTAAGAGTGTCTTTTGTTTTTTCTCCTCTTTTTCACCCTTTTATAATTCTTGTTTTTCCACCACCGTTTTTGTTGTTACTTCTTCTTCATTTTTCTCCTCTTCTTTTCTATTTTCTTTTACTTCTTTCCTATATACTTTATAATTTATAGTCCTTCTTCTTCCCTAACATTTTATTTTGATTCCTCAGCTTCTTCAGCTACTTCAACTTCTTTCTCTTGCTCTTCTTCTTTTGTGTTATCCTCCTTTTCTTGCTCTTTATTCTCTTCTTTTTCTTGTTTATTTTCTTCTGCCTTTACTTCTTCCTTTTTCTCTTCTTCTTTAGCAGCTTCTTTTTTAGTTTCTTTAAATCCTTCTGAAGCCTTTTCTTGCACTTTTTCTTCCATTTCTACATCTTCTACTTTATTAGCCAATTCTTTTTCTTTTATCTCCTCCTCCTTCTTATTTTCCCCTTTAGCTACTTCTTCCTTTTTATTATCCCTCTCTATTTCCTTAACCTCCTCCTTCTTCTCCTATTCCACCTTCTTTTCTTCTGCCTTATCTCTTCACAATCCATTTTCTTATCACCATCTACCTTAACCTCTTTCACCTTTTTCTCCTTCTCCTCTACTTTCTTCTTTTCCTCTTCAACCTTTGTTTCTTTACTTTCTTTTTCTTCTTTAGCCACCTCCTTCTCTTGCGGTTTCTCTTCCTCTTCAGGCAAATCTAATATAAAGGCGGCGCTGTTTTAGTAGTTTTATCTAGTGGTTTTTCTAATTCATTTAACGGCGCATCTTTTCCTTTTGTTTCATTTTCTATTGTTTTTTGTTCTTGTGTTTTAGTTGTGGCAGTGTTTCCATCTTCTTGTTTTTCTATTACTTTTTTATCTTCTTCTTTAACCTTCTCTTCTTCTTTTGTGTTATCCTCCTTTTCTTGCTCTTTATTATCTTCTTTTTCTTGTTTATTTTCTATTGATATTTTTCGCATTATTATCTTTATTTTAATCGAACGAAAAATAAAAATTAAAATTATAATTTGCACTGTTAAATGTAAATAATTAAAAAATGTCTAACTATTCATTCATTGATTGTATTAAATTAGATTGTAAGTTTTATCTATCTTATATTGATTTGATTACATTTTATTAATAAGTTATAAATTGTGCTTTCGATTGCTGCTGCTGCTGCTGCTTGTGTTTCTTCTTTTTCTTTAAGAGTGTCTTTTGTTTTTTCTCCTCTTTTTCACCCTTTTATAATTCTTGTTTTTCCACCACCGTTTTTGTTGTTACTTCTTCTTCATTTTTCTCCTCTTCTTTTCTATTTTCTTTTACTTCTTTCCTATATACTTTATAATTTATAGTCCTTCTTCTTCCCTAACATTTTATTTTGATTCCTCAGCTTCTTCAGCTACTTCAACTTCTTTCTCTTGCTCTTCTTCTTTTGTGTTATCCTCCTTTTCTTGCTCTTTATTCTCTTCTTTTTCTTGTTTATTTTCTTCTGCCTTTACTTCTTCCTTTTTCTCTTCTTCTTTAGCAGCTTCTTTTTTAGTTTCTTTAAATCCTTCTGAAGCCTTTTCTTGCACTTTTTCTTCCATTTCTACATCTTCTACTTTATTAGCCAATTCTTTTTCTTTTATCTCCTCCTCCTTCTTATTTTCCCTTTAGCGACTTCTTCCTTTTTATTATCCCTCTCTATTTCCTTAACCTCCTCCTTCTTCTCTTCTTCCACCATCTTTTCTTCTGCCTTATCTCTTCACAATCCATTTTCTTATCACCATCTACCTTAACCTCTTTCACCTTTTTCTCCTTCTCCTCTACTTTCTTCTTTTCCTCTTCAACCTTTGTTTCTTTACTTTCTTTTTCTTCTTTAGCCACCTCCTTCTCTTGCGGTTTCTCTTCCTCTTCAGGCAAATCTAATATAAAGGCGGCGCTGTTTTAGTAGTTTTATCTAGTGGTTTTTCTAATTCATTTAACGGCGCATCTTTTCCTTTTGTTTAATTTTCTATTGTTTTTTGTTCTTGTGTTTTAGTTGTGGCAGTGTTTCCTTCTTCTTGTTTTTCTATTACTTTTTTATCTTCTTCTTTAACCTTCTCTTCTTCTTTTGTGTTATCCTCCTTTTCTTGCTCTTTATTATCTTCTTTTTCTTGTTTATTTTCTATTGATATTTTTCGCATTATTATCTTTATTTTAATCGAACGAAAAATAAAAATTAAAATTATAATTTGCACTGTTAAATGTAAATAATTAAAAAATGTCTAACTATTCATTCATTGATTGTATTAAATTAGATTGTAAGTTTTATCTATCTTATATTGATTTGATTACATTTTATTAATAAGTTATAAATTGTGCTTTCGATTGCTGCTGCTGCTTGTGTTTCTTCTTTTTCTTTAAGAGTGTCTTTTGTTTTTTCTCCTCTTTTTCACCCTTTTATAATTCTTGTTTTTCCACCACCGTTTTTGTTGTTACTTCTTCTTCATTTTTCTCCTCTTCTTTTCTATTTTCTTTTACTTCTTTCCTATATACTTTATAATTTATAGTCCTTCTTCTTCCCTAACATTTTATTTTGATTCCTCAGCTTCTTCAGCTACTTCAACTTCTTTCTCTTGCTCTTCTTCTTTTGTGTTATCCTCCTTTTCTTGCTCTTTATTCTCTTCTTTTTCTTGTTTATTTTCTTCTGCCTTTACTTCTTCCTTTTTCTCTTCTTCTTTAGCAGCTTCTTTTTTAGTTTCTTTAAATCCTTCTGAAGCCTTTTCTTGCACTTTTTCTTCCATTTCTACATCTTCTACTTTATTAGCCAATTCTTTTTCTTTTATCTCCTCCTCCTTCTTATTTTCCCCTTTAGCTACTTCTTCCTTTTTATTATCCCTCTCTATTTCCTTAACCTCCTCCTTCTTCTCCTCTTCCACCTTCTTTTCTTCTGCCTTATCTCTTCACAATCCATTTTCTTATCACCATCTACCTTAACCTCTTTCACCTTTTTCTCCTTCTCCTCTACTTTCTTCTTTTCCTCTTCAACCTTTGTTTCTTTACTTTCTTTTTCTTCTTTAGCCACCTCCTTCTCTTGCGGTTTCTCTTCCTCTTCAGGCAAATCTAATATAAAGGCGGCGCTGTTTTAGTAGTTTTATCTAGTGGTTTTTCTAATTCATTTAACGGCGCATCTTTTCCTTTTGTTTCATTTTCTATTGTTTGTTGTTCTTGTGTTTTAGTTGTGGCAGTGTTTCCTTCTTCTTGTTTTTCTATTACTTTTTTATCTTCTTCTTTAACCTTCTCTTCTTCTTTTGTGTTATCCTCCTTTTCTTGCTCTTTATTATCTTCTTTTTCTTGTTTATTTTCTATTGATATTTTTCGCATTATTATCTTTATTTTAATCGAACGAAAAATAAAAATTAAAATTATAATTTGCACTGTTAAATGTAAATAATTAAAAAATGTCTAACTATTCATTCATTGATTGTATTAAATTAGATTGTAAGTTTTATCTATCTTATATTGATTTGATTACATTTTATTAATAAGTTATAAATTGTGCTTTCGATTGCTGCTGCTGCTGCTGCTTGTGTTTCTTCTTTTTCTTTAAGAGTGTCTTTTGTTTTTTCTCCTCTTTTTTACCCTTTTATAATTCTTGTTTTTCCACCACCGTTTTTGTTGTTACTTCTTCTTCATTTTTCTCCTCTTCTTTTCTATTTTCTTTTACTTCTTTCCTATATACTTTATAATTTATAGTCCTTCTTCTTCCCTAACATTTTATTTTGATTCCTCAGCTTCTTCAGCTACTTCAACTTCTTTCTCTTGCTCTTCTTCTTTTGTGTTATCCTCCTTTTCTTGCTCTTTATTCTCTTCTTTTTCTTGTTTATTTTCTTCTGCCTTTACTTCTTCCTTTTTCTCTTCTTCTTTAGCAGCTTCTTTTTTAGTTTCTTTAAATCCTTCTGAAGCCTTTTCTTGCACTTTTTCTTCCATTTCTACATCTTCTACTTTATTAGCCAATTCTTTTTCTTTTATCTCCTCCTCCTTCTTATTTTCCCCTTTAGCTACTTTTTCCTTTTTATTATCCCTCTCTATTTCCTTAACCTCCTCCTTCTTCTCCTCTTCCACCTTCTTTTCTTCTGCCTTATCACTTCACAATCCATTTTCTTATCACCATCTACCTTAACCTCTTTCACCTTTTTCTCCTTCTCCTCTACTTTCTTCTTTTCCTCTTCAACCTTTGTTTCTTTACTTTCTTTTTCTTCTTTAGCCACCTCCTTCTCTTGCGGTTTCTCTTCCTCTTCAGGCAAATCTAATATAAAGGCGGCGCTGTTTTAGTAGTTTTATCTAGTGGTTTTTCTAATTCATTTAACGGCGCATCTTTTCCTTTTGTTTCATTTTCTATTGTTTTTTGTTCTTGTGTTTTAGTTGTGGCAGTGTTTCCTTCTTCTTGTTTTTCTATTACTTTTTTATCTTCTTCTTTAACCTTCTCTTCTTCTTTTGTGTTATCCTCCTTTTCTTGCTCTTTATTATCTTCTTTTTCTTGTTTATTTTCTATTGATATTTTTCGCATTATTATCTTTATTTTAATCGAACGAAAAATAAAAATTAAAATTATAATTTGCACTGTTAAATGTAAATAATTAAAAAATGTCTAACTATTCATTCATTGATTGTATTAAATTAGATTGTAAGTTTTATCTATCTTATATTGATTTGATTACATTTTATTAATAAGTTATAAATTGTGCTTTCGATTGCTGCTGCTGCTGCTGCTTGTGTTTCTTCTTTTTCTTTAAGAGTTTCTTTTGTTTTTTCTCCTCTTTTTACCCTTTTATAATAATTGTTTTTCCACCACCGTTTTTGTTGTTTCTTCTTCTTCATTTTTCTCCTCTTCTTTTCTATTTTCTTTTACTTCTTTCCTATATACTTTATAATTTATAGTCCTTCTTCTTCCCTAACATTTTATTTTGATTCCTCAGCTTCTTCAGCTACTTCAACTTCTTTCTCTTGCTCTTCTTCTTTTGTGTTATCCTCCTTTTCTTGCTCTTTATTCTCTTCTTTTTCTTGTTTATTTTCTTCTGCCTTTACTTCTTCCTTTTTCTCTTCTTCTTTAGCAGCTTCTTTTTTAGTTTCTTTAAATCCTTCTGAAGCCTTTTCTTGCACTTTTTCTTCCATTTCTACATCTTCTACTTTATTAGCCAATTCTTTTTCTTTTATCTCCTCCTCCTTCTTATTTTCCCCTTTAGCTACTTCTTCCTTTTTATTATCCATCTCTATTTCCTTAACCTCCTCCTTCTTCTCCTCTTCCACCTTCTTTTCTTCTGCCTTATCTCTTCACAATCCATTTTCTTATCACCATCTACCTTAACCTCTTTCACCTTTTTCTCCTTCTCCTCTACTTTCTTCTTTTCCTCTTCAACCTTTGTTTCTTTACTTTCTTTTTCTTCTTTAGCCACCTCCTTCTCTTGCGGTTTCTCTTCCTCTTCAGGCAAATCTAATATAAAGGCGGCGCTGTTTTAGTAGTTTTATCTAGTGGTTTTTCTAATTCATTTAACGGCGCATCTTTTCCTTTTGTTTCATTTTCTATTGTTTGTTGTTCTTGTGTTTTAGTTGTGGCAGTGTTTCCTTCTTCTTGTTTTTCTATTACTTTTTTATCTTCTTCTTTAACCTTCTCTTCTTCTTTTGTGTTATCCTCCTTTTCTTGCTCTTTATTATCTTCTTTTTCTTGTTTATTTTCTATTGATATTTTTCGCATTATTATCTTTATTTTAATCGAACGAAAAATAAAAATTAAAATTATAATTTGCACTGTTAAATGTAAATAATTAAAAAATGTCTAACTATTCATTCATTGATTGTATTAAATTAGATTGTAAGTTTTATCTATCTTATATTGATTTGATTACATTTTATTAATAAGTTATAAATTGTGCTTTCGATTGCTGCTGCTGCTGCTGCTTGTGTTTCTTCTTTTTCTTTAAGAGTGTCTTTTGTTTTTCTCCTCTTTTTCACCCTTTTATAATTCTTGTTTTTCCACCACCGTTTTTGTTGTTACTTCTTCTTCATTTTTCTCCTCTTCTTTTCTATTTTCTTTTACTTCTTTCCTATATACTTTATAATTTATAGTCCTTCTTCTTCCCTAACATTTTATTTTGATTCCTCAGCTTCTTCAGCTACTTCAACTTCTTTCTCTTGCTCTTCTTCTTTTGTGTTATCCTCCTTTTCTTGCTCTTTATTCTCTTCTTTTTCTTGTTTATTTTCTTCTGCCTTTACTTCTTCCTTTTTCTCTTCTTCTTTAGCAGCTTCTTTTTTAGTTTCTTTAAATCCTTCTGAAGCCTTTTCTTGCACTTTTTCTTCCATTTCTACATCTTCTACTTTATTAGCCAATTCTTTTTCTTTTATCTCCTCCTCCTTCTTATTTTCCCCTTTAGCTACTTCTTCCTTTTTATTATCCCTCTCTATTTCCTTAACCTCCTCCTTCTTCTCCTCTTCCACCTTCTTTTCTTCTGCCTTATCTCTTCACAATCCATTTTCTTATCACCATCTACCTTAACCTCTTTCACCTTTTTCTCCTTCTCCTCTACTTTCTTCTTTTCCTCTTCAACCTTTGTTTCTTTACTTTCTTTTTCTTCTTTAGCCACCTCCTTCTCTTGCGGTTTCTCTTCCTCTTCAGGCAAATCTAATATAAAGGCGGCGCTGTTTTAGTAGTTTTATCTAGTGGTTTTTCTAATTCATTTAACGGCGCATCTTTTCCTTTTGTTTCATTTTCTATTGTTTTTTGTTCTTGTGTTTTAGTTGTGGCAGTGTTTCCTTCTTCTTGTTTTTCTATTACTTTTTTATCTTCTTCTTTAACCTTCTCTTCTTCTTTTGTGTTATCCTCCTTTTCTTGCTCTTTATTATCTTCTTTTTCTTGTTTATTTTCTATTGATATTTTTCGCATTATTATCTTTATTTTAATCGAACGAAAAATAAAAATTAAAATTATAATTTGCACTGTTAAATGTAAATAATTAAAAAATGTCTAACTATTCATTCATTGATTGTATTAAATTAGATTGTAAGTTTTATCTATCTTATATTGATTTGATTACATTTTATTAATAAGTTATAAATTGTGCTTTCGATTGCTGCTGCTGCTGCTGCTTGTGTTTCTTCTTTTTCTTTAAGAGTGTCTTTTGTTTTTCTCCTCTTTTTCACCCTTTTATAATTCTTGTTTTTCCACCACCGTTTTTGTTGTTACTTCTTCTTCATTTTTCTCCTCTTCTTTTCTATTTTCTTTTACTTCTTTCCTATATACTTTATAATTTATAGTCCTTCTTCTTCCCTAACATTTTATTTTGATTCCTCAGCTTCTTCAGCTACTTCAACTTCTTTCTCTTGCTCTTCTTCTTTTGTGTTATCCTCCTTTTCTTGCTCTTTATTCTCTTCTTTTTCTTGTTTATTTTCTTCTGCCTTTACTTCTTCCTTTTTCTCTTCTTCTTTAGCAGCTTCTTTTTTAGTTTCTTTAAATCCTTCTGAAGCCTTTTCTTGCACTTTTTCTTACATTTCTACATCTTCTACTTTATTAGCCAATTCTTTTTCTTTTATCTCCTCCTCCTTCTTATTTTCCCCTTTAGCTACTTCTTCCTTTTTATTATCCCTCTCTATTTCCTTAACCTCCTCCTTCTTCTCCTCTTCCACCTTCTTTTCTTCTGCCTTATCTCTTCACAATCCATTTTCTTATCACCATCTACCTTAACCTCTTTCACCTTTTTCTCCTTCTCCTCTACTTTCTTCTTTTCCTCTTCAACCTTTGTTTCTTTACTTTCTTTTTCTTCTTTAGCCACCTCCTTCTCTTGCGGTTTCTCTTCCTCTTCAGGCAAATCTAATATAAAGGCGGCGCTGTTTTAGTAGTTTTATCTAGTGTTTTTTCTAATTCATTTAACGGCGCATCTTTTCCTTTTGTTTCATTTTCTATTGTTTGTTGTTCTTGTATTTTAGTTGTGGCAGTGTTTCCTTCTTCTTGTTTTTCTATTACTTTTTTATCTTCTTCTTTAACCTTCTCTTCTTCTTTTGTGTTATCCTCCTTTTCTTGCTCTTTATTATCTTCTTTTTCTTGTTTATTTTCTATTGATATTTTTCGCATTATTATCTTTATTTTAATCGAACGAAAAATAAAAATTAAAATTATAATTTGCACTGTTAAATGTAAATAATTAAAAAATGTCTAACTATTCATTCATTGATTGTATTAAATTAGATTGTAAGTTTTATCTATCTTATATTGATTTGATTACATTTTATTAATAAGTTATAAATTGTGCTTTCGATTGCTGCTGCTGCTGCTGCTTGTGTTTCTTCTTTTTCTTTAAGAGTGTCTTTTGTTTTTCTCCTCTTTTTCACCCTTTTATAATTCTTGTTTTTCCACCACCGTTTTTGTTGTTACTTCTTCTTCATTTTTCTCCTCTTCTTTTCTATTTTCTTTTACTTCTTTCCTATATACTTTATAATTTATAGTCCTTCTTCTTCCCTAACATTTTATTTTGATTCCTCAGCTTCTTCAGCTACTTCAACTTCTTTCTCTTGCTCTTCTTCTTTTGTGTTATCCTCCTTTTCTTGCTCTTTATTCTCTTCTTTTTCTTGTTTATTTTCTTCTGCCTTTACTTCTTCCTTTTTCTCTTCTTCTTTAGCAGCTTCTTTTTTAGTTTCTTTAAATCCTTCTGAAGCCTTTTCTTGCACTTTTTCTTCCATTTCTACATCTTCTACTTTATTAGCCAATTCTTTTTCTTTTATCTCCTCCTCCTTCTTATTTTCCCCTTTAGCTACTTCTTCCTTTTTATTATCCCTCTCTATTTCCTTAACCTCCTCCTTCTTCTCCTCTTCCACCTTCTTTTCTTCTGCCTTATCTCTTCACAATCCATTTTCTTATCACCATCTACCTTAACCTCTTTCACCTTTTTCTCCTTCTCCTCTACTTTCTTCTTTTCCTCTTCAACCTTTGTTTCTTTACTTTCTTTTTCTTCTTTAGCCACCTCCTTCTCTTGCGGTTTCTCTTCCTCTTCAGGCAAATCTAATATAAAGGCGGCGCTGTTTTAGTAGTTTTATCTAGTGGTTTTTCTAATTCATTTAACGGCGCATCTTTTCCTTTTGTTTCATTTTCTATTGTATGTTGTTCTTGTGTTTTAGTTGTGGCAGTGTTTCCTTCTTCTTGTTTTTCTATTACTTTTTTATCTTCTTCTTTAACCTTCTCTTCTTCTTTTGTGTTATCCTCCTTTTCTTGCTCTTTATTATCTTCTTTTTCTTGTTTATTTTCTATTGATATTTTTCGCATTATTATCTTTATTTTAATCGAACGAAAAATAAAAATTAAAATTATAATTTGCACTGTTAAATGTAAATAATTAAAAAATGTCTAACTATTCATTCATTGATTGTATTAAATTAGATTGTAAGTTTTATCTATCTTATATTGATTTGATTACATTTTATTAATAAGTTATAAATTGTGCTTTCGATTGCTGCTGCTGCTGGTGTTTCTTCTTTTTCTTTAAGAGTGTCTTTTGTTTTTTCTCCTCTTTTTCACCCTTTTATAATTCTTGTTTTTCCACCACCGTTTTTGTTGTTACTTCTTCTTCATTTTTCTCCTCTTCTTTTCTATTTTCTTTTACTTCTTTCCTATATACTTTATAATTTATAGTCCTTCTTCTTCCCTAACATTTTATTTTGATTCCTCAGCTTCTTCAGCTACTTCAACTTCTTTCTCTTGCTCTTCTTCTTTTGTGTTATCCTCCTTTTCTTGCTCTTTATTCTCTTCTTTTTCTTGTTTATTTTCTTCTGCCTTTACTTCTTCCTTTTTCTCTTCTTCTTTAGCAGCTTCTTTTTTAGTTTCTTTAAATCCTTCTGAAGCCTTTTCTTGCACTTTTTCTTCCATTTCTACATCTTCTACTTTATTAGCCAATTCTTTTTCTTTTATCTCCTCCTCCTTCTTATTTTCCCCTTTAGCTACTTCTTCCTTTTTATTATCCCTCTCTATTTCCTTAACCTCCTCCTTCTTCTCCTCTTCCACCTTCTTTTCTTCTGCCTTATCTCTTCACAATCCATTTTCTTATCACCATCTACCTTAACCTCTTTCACCTTTTTCTCCTTCTCCTCTACTTTCTTCTTTTCCTCTTCAACCTTTGTTTCTTTACTTTCTTTTTCTTCTTTAGCCACCTCCTTCTCTTGCGGTTTCTCTTCCTCTTCAGGCAAATCTAATATAAAGGCGGCGCTGTTTTAGTAGTTTTATCTAGTGGTTTTTCTAATTCATTTAACGGCGCATCTTTTCCTTTTGTTTCATTTTCTATTGTTTTTTGTTCTTGTGTTTTAGTTGTGGCAGTGTTTCCTTCTTCTTGTTTTTCTATTACTTTTTTATCTTCTTCTTTAACCTTCTCTTCTTCTTTTGTGTTATCCTCCTTTTCTTGCTCTTTATTATCTTCTTTTTCTTGTTTATTTTCTATTGATATTTTTCGCATTATTATCTTTATTTTAATCGAACGAAAAATAAAAATTAAAATTATAATTTGCACTGTTAAATGTAAATAATTAAAAAATGTCTAACTATTCATTCATTGATTGTATTAAATTAGATTGTAAGTTTTATCTATCTTATATTGATTTGATTACATTTTATTAATAAGTTATAAATTGTGCTTTCGATTGCTGCTGCTGCTTGTGTTTCTTCTTTTTCTTTAAGAGTTTCTTTTGTTTTTCTCCTCTTTTTCACCCTTTTATAATTCTTGTTTTTCCACCACCGTTTTTGTTGTTACTTCTTCTTCATTTTTCTCCTCTTCTTTTCTATTTTCTTTTACTTCTTTCCTATATACTTTATAATTTATAGTCCTTCTTCTTCCCTAACATTTTATTTTGATTCCTCAGCTTCTTCAGCTACTTCAACTTCTTTCTCTTGCTCTTCTTCTTTTGTGTTATCCTCCTTTTCTTGCTCTTTATTCTCTTCTTTTTCTTGTTTATTTTCTTCTGCCTTTACTTCTTCCTTTTTCTCTTCTTCTTTAGCAGCTTCTTTTTTAGTTTCTTTAAATCCTTCTGAAGCCTTTTCTTGCACTTTTTCTTCCATTTCTACATCTTCTACTTTATTAGCCAATTCTTTTTCTTTTATCTCCTCCTCCTTCTTATTTTCCCCTTTAGCTACTTCTTCCTTTTTATTATCCCTCTCTATTTCCTTAACCTCCTCCTTCTTCTCCTCTTCCACCTTCATTTCTTCTGCCTTATCTCTTCACAATCCATTTTCTTATCACCATCTACCTTAACCTCTTTCACCTTTTTCTCCTTCTCCTCTACTTTCTTCTTTTCCTCTTCAACCTTTGTTTCTTTACTTTCTTTTTCTTCTTTAGCCACCTCCTTCTCTTGCGGTTTCTCTTCCTCTTCAGGCAAATCTAATATAAAGGCGGCGCTGTTTTAGTAGTTTTATCTAGTGGTTTTTCTAATTCATTTAACGGCGCATCTTTTCCTTTTGTTTCATTTTCTATTGTTTTTTGTTCTTGTGTTTTAGTTGTGGCAGTGTTTCCTTCTTCTTGTTTTTCTATTACTTTTTTATCTTCTTCTTTAACCTTCTCTTCTTCTTTTGTGTTATCCTCCTTTTCTTGCTCTTTATTATCTTCTTTTTCTTGTTTATTTTCTATTGATATTTTTCGCATTATTATCTTTATTTTAATCGAACGAAAAATAAAAATTAAAATTATAATTTGCACTGTTAAATGTAAATAATTAAAAAATGTCTAACTATTCATTCATTGATTGTATTAAATTAGATTGTAAGTTTTATCTATCTTATATTGATTTGATTACATTTTATTAATAAGTTATAAATTGTGCTTTCGATTGCTGCTGCTGCTGGTGTTTCTTCTTTTTCTTTAAGAGTGTCTTTTGTTTTTTCTCCTCTTTTTCACCCTTTTATAATTCTTGTTTTTCCACCACCGTTTTTGTTGTTACTTCTTCTTCATTTTTCTCCTCTTCTTTTCTATTTTCTTTTACTTCTTTCCTATATACTTTATAATTTATAGTCCTTCTTCTTCCCTAACATTTTATTTTGATTCCTCAGCTTCTTCAGCTACTTCAACTTCTTTCTCTTGCTCTTCTTCTTTTGTGTTATCCTCCTTTTCTTGCTCTTTATTCTCTTCTTTTTCTTGTTTATTTTCTTCTGCCTTTACTTCTTCCTTTTTCTCTTCTTCTTTAGCAGCTTCTTTTTTAGTTTCTTTAAATCCTTCTGAAGCCTTTTCTTGCACTTTTTCTTCCATTTCTACATCTTCTACTTTATTAGCCAATTCTTTTTCTTTTATCTCCTCCTCCTTCTTATTTTCCCCTTTAGCTACTTCTTCCTTTTTATTATCCCTCTCTATTTCCTTAACCTCCTCCTTCTTCTCCTCTTCCACCTTCTTTTCTTCTGCCTTATCTCTTCACAATCCATTTTCTTATCACCATCTACCTTAACCTCTTTCACCTTTTTCTCCTTCTCCTCTACTTTCTTCTTTTCCTCTTCAACCTTTGTTTCTTTACTTTCTTTTTCTTCTTTAGCCACCTCCTTCTCTTGCGGTTTCTCTTCCTCTTCAGGCAAATCTAATATAAAGGCGGCGCTGTTTTAGTAGTTTTATCTAGTGGTTTTTCTAATTCATTTAACGGAGCATCTTTTCCTTTTGTTTCATTTTCTATTGTTTTTTGTTCTTGTGTTTTAGTTGTGGCAGTGTTTCCTTCTTCTTGTTTTTCTATTACTTTTTTATCTTCTTCTTTAACCTTCTCTTCTTCTTTTGTGTTATCCTCCTTTTCTTGCTCTTTATTCTCTTCTTTTTCTTGTTTATTTTCTTCTGCCTTTACTTCTTCCTTTTTCTCTTCTTCTTTAGCAGCTTCTTTTTTAGTTTCTTTAAATCCTTCTGAAGCCTTTTCTTGCACTTTTTCTTCCATTTCTACATCTTCTACTTTATTAGCCAATTCTTTTTCTTTTATCTCCTCCTCCTTCTTATTTTCCCCTTTAGCTACTTCTTCCTTTTTATTATCCCTCTCTATTTCCTTAACCTCCTCCTTCTTCTCCTCTTCCACCTTCTTTTCTTCTGCCTTATCTCTTCACAATCCATTTTCTTATCACCATCTACCTTAACCTCTTTCACCTTTTTCTCCTTCTCCTCTACTTTCTTCTTTTCCTCTTCAACCTTTGTTTCTTTACTTTCTTTTTCTTCTTTAGCCACCTCCTTCTCTTGCGGTTTCTCTTCCTCTTCAGGCAAATCTAATATAAAGGCGGCGCTGTTTTAGTAGTTTTATCTAGTGGTTTTTCTAATTCATTTAACGGCGCATCTTTTCCTTTTGTTTCATTTTCTATTGTTTTTTGTTCTTGTGTTTTAGTTGTGGCAGTGTTTCCTTCTTCTTGTTTTTCTATTACTTTTTTATCTTCTTCTTTAACCTTCTCTTCTTCTTGTTTAACTTTTTTATCTTCTTCTTTAACTTTTTCTTTTTCTTCTTCTTTTTCTTTTAACTTTTCTTCTTCAGTTTGTTTTTCTTCGCATTTTTAGTTTCTTCTTTTGCTTCTTCGGTTTTACTTTCGCATTTGATTTTTCTTTTTCTTCCTCTTTTTTTATATTTTCCTTTAAGGTTCCTTTATCAGTCTTTTTAGTTTCTTCTACTCCCCCTGTGAGATTTCTTCAGTTTTTTTAGCCGCTGTTTCTTCGGGCTTTTCTTTTTCTAATTTTTCTGTCGCTGCTTCAGCCGTCTTAATTTCTTCGGTTTTTGTTTCCTCTTTTTCTTGTTTTTCCTCGATCTTGCTCCCCCTCCCCCCTCTGTTTTATCTGCTTCTTTAGCTTCTTCTGCAGGTTTTTCTGGAATGTCTAATTTTTCTTCTTCTTCTACTTTCTTTGCTGTTTCTTTCTCTAGTTTATTTTCATTTGCTTCTTGATTTTCTTTATCACTTTCGATTGCCGCTGTTACTGCTTGTGTTTCTTCTTTTTCTTTAAGAGTTTCTTTTGTTTTTTCTCCTCTTTTTCACCCTTTTATAATTCTTGTTTTTCCACCACCGTTTTTGTTGTTACTTCTTCTTCATTTTTCTCCTCTTCTTTTCTATTTTCTTTTACTTCTTTCCTATATACTTTATAATTTATAGTCCTTCTTCTTCCCTAACATTTTATTTTGATTCCGCAGCTTCTTCAGCTACTTCAACTTCTTTCTCTTGCTTTTCTTCTTTTGTGTTATCCTCCTTTTCTTGCTCTTTATTCTCTTCTTTTTCTTGTTTATTTTCTTCTGCCTTTACTTCTTCCTTTTTCTCTTCTTCTTTAGCAGCTTCTTTTTTAGTTTCTTTAAATCCTTCTGAAGCCTTTTCTTGCACTTTTTCTTCCATTTCTACATCTTCTACTTTATTAGCCAATTCTTTTTCTTTTATCTCCTCCTCCTTCTTATTTTCCCCTTTAGCTACTTCTTCCTTTTTATTATCCCTCTCTATTTCCTTAACCTCCTCCTTCTTCTCCTCTTCCACCTTCTTTTCTTCTGCCTTATCTCTTCACAATCCATTTTCTTATCACCATCTACCTTAACCTCTTTCACCTTTTTCTCCTTCTCCTCTACTTTCTTCTTTTCCTCTTCAACCTTTGTTTCTTTACTTTCTTTTTCTCCTTTAGCCACCTCCTTCTCTTGCGGTTTCTCTTCCTCTTCTGGCAAATCTAATATAAAGGCGGCGCTGTTTTAGTAGTTTTATCTAGTGGTTTTTCTAATTCATTTAACGGCGCATCTTTTCCTTTTGTTTCATTTTCTATTGTTTTTTGTTCTTGTGTTTTAGTTGTGGCAGTGTTTCCTTCTTCTTGTTTTTCTATTACTTTTTTATCTTCTTCTTTAACCTTCTCTTCTTCTTGTTTAACTTTTTTATCTTCTTCTTTAACTTTTTCTTTTTCTTCTTCTTTTTCTTTTAACTTTTCTTCTTCATTTTGTTTTTCTTCGCATTTTTAGTTTCTTCTTTTGCTTCTTCGGTTTTACTTTCGCGTTTGATTTTTCTTTTTCTTCCTCTTTTTTTGTATTTTCCTTTAAGGTTTCTTTATCAGTCTTTTTAGTTTCTTCTACTCCCCCTGTGAGATTTCTTCAGTTTTTTTAGCCGCTGTTTCTTCGGGCTTTTCTTTTTCTAATTTTTCTGTCGCTGCTTCAGCCGTCTTAATTTCTTCGGTTTTTGTTTCCTCTTTTTCTTGTTTTTCCTCGATCTTGCTCCCCCTCCCCCCTCTGTTTTATCTGCTTCTTTAGCTTCTTCTGCAGGTTTTTCTGGAATGTCTAATTTTTCTTCTTCTTATACTTTCTTTGCTGTTTCTTTCTCTAGTTTATTTTCATTTGCTTCTTGATTTTCTTTATCACTTTCGATTGCTGCTGCTGCTTGTGTTTCTTCTTTTTCTTTAAGAGTTTCTTTTGTTTTTTCTCCTCTTTTTCACCCTTTTATAATTCTTGTTTTTCCACCACCGTTTTTGTTGTTACTTCTTCTTCATTTTTCTCCTCTTCTTTTCTATTTTCTTTTACTTCTTTCCTATATACTTTATAATTTATAGTCCTTCTTCTTCCCTAACATTTTATTTTGATTCCTCAGCTTCTTCAGCTACTTCATCTTCCTTCTCTTGCTCTTCTTCTTTTGTGTTATCCTCCTTTTCTTGTTCTTTATTCTCTTCTTTTTCTTGTTTATTTTCTTCTGCCTTTACTTCTTCCTTTTTCTCTTCTTCTTTAGCAGCTTCTTTTTTAGTTTCTTTAAATCTTTCTGAAGCCTTTTCTTGCACTTTTTCTTCCATTTCTACATCTTCTACTTTATTAGCCAATTCTTTTTCTTTTATCTCCTCCTCCTTCTTATTTTCCCCTTTAGCTACTTCTTCCTTTTTATTATCCCTCTCTATTTCCTTAACCTCCTCCTTCTTCTCCTCTTCCACCTTCTTTTCTTCTGCCTTATCTCTTCACAATCCATTTTCTTATCACCATCTACCTTAACCTCTTTCACCTTTTTCTCCTTCTCCTCTACTTTCTTCTTTTCCTCTTCAACCTTTGTTTCTTTACTTTCTTTTTCTTCTTTAGCCACCTCCTTCTCTTGCGGTTTCTCTTCCTCTTCAGGCAAATCTAATATAAAGGCGGCGCTGTTTTAGTAGTTTTATCTAGTGGTTTTTCTAATTCATTTAACGGAGCATCTTTTCCTTTTGTTTCATTTTCTATTGTTTTTTGTTCTTGTGTTTTAGTTGTGGCAGTGTTTCCTTCTTCTTGTTTTTCTATTACTTTTTTATCTTCTTCTTTAACCTTCTCTTCTTCTTTTGTGTTATCCTCCTTTTCTTGCTCTTTATTCTCTTCTTTTTCTTGTTTATTTTCTTTTAACTTTACTTCTTCCTTTTTCTCTTCTTCTTTAGCAGCTTCTTTTTTAGTTTCTTTAAATCCTTCTGAAGCCTTTTCTTGCACTTTTTCTTCCATTTCTACATCTTCTACTTTATTAGCCAATTCTTTTTCTTTTATCTCCTCCTCCTTCTTATTTTCCCCTTTAGCTACTTCTTCCTTTTTATTATCCATCTCTATTTCCTTAACCTCCTCCTTCTTCTCCTCTTCCACCTTCTTTTCTTCTGCCTTATCTCTTCACAATCCATTTTCTTATCACCATCTACCTTAACCTCTTTCACCTTTTTCTCCTTCTCCTCTACTTTCTTCTTTTCCTCTTCAACCTTTGTTTCTTTACTTTCTTTTTCTTCTTTAGCCACCTCCTTCTCTTGCGGTTTCTCTTCCTCTTCAGGCAAATCTAATATAAAGGCGGCGCTGTTTTAGTAGTTTTATCTAGTGGTTTTTCTAATTCATTTAACGGAGCATCTTTTCCTTTTGTTTCATTTTCTATTGTTTTTTGTTCTTGTGTTTTAGTTGTGGCAGTGTTTCCTTCTTCTTGTTTTTCTATTACTTTTTTATCTTCTTCTTTAACCTTCTCTTCTTCTTTTGTGTTATCCTCCTTTTCTTGCTCTTTATTCTCTTCTTTTTCTTGTTTATTTTCTTCTGCCTTTACTTCTTCCTTTTTCTCTTCTTCTTTAGCAGCTTCTTTTTTAGTTTCTTTAAATCCTTCTGAAGCCTTTTCTTGCACTTTTTCTTCCATTTCTACATCTTCTACTTTATTAGCCAATTCTTTTTCTTTTATCTCCTCCTCCTTCTTATTTTCCCCTTTAGCTACTTCTTCCTTTTTATTATCCCTCTCTATTTCCTTAACCTCCTCCTTCTTCTCCTCTTCCACCTTCTTTTCTTCTGCCTTATCTCTTCACAATCCATTTTCTTATCACCATCTACCTTAACCTCTTTCACCTTTTTCTCCTTCTCCTCTACTTTCTTCTTTTCCTCTTCAACCTTTGTTTCTTTACTTTCTTTTTCTTCTTTAGCCACCTCCTTCTCTTGCGGTTTCTCTTCCTCTTCAGGCAAATCTAATATAAAGGCGGCGCTGTTTTAGTAGTTTTATCTAGTGGTTTTTCTAATTCATTTAACGGCGCATCTTTTCCTTTTGTTTCATTTTCTATTGTTTTTTGTTCTTGTGTTTTAGTTGTGGCAGTGTTTCCTTCTTCTTGTTTTTCTATTACTTTTTTATCTTCTTCTTTAACCTTCTCTTCTTCTTCTTTAACTTTTTTATCTTCTTCTTTAACTTTTTCTTTTTCTTCTTCTTTTTCTTTTAACTTTTCTTCTTCATTTTGTTTTTCTTCGCATTTTTAGTTTCTTCTTTTGCTTCTTCGGTTTTACTTTCGCGTTTGATTTTTCTTTTTCTTCCTCTTTTTTTGTATTTTCCTTTAAGGTTTCTTTATCAGTCTTTTTAGTTTCTTCTACTCCCCCTGTGAGATTTCTTCAGTTTTTTTAGCCGCTGTTTCTTCGGGCTTTTCTTTTTCTAATTTTTCTGTCGCTGCTTCAGCCGTCTTAATTTCTTCGGTTTTTGTTTCCTCTTTTTCTTGTTTTTCCTCGATCTTGCTCCCCCTCCCCCCTCTGTTTTATCTGCTTCTTTAGCTTCTTCTGCAGGTTTTTCTGGAATGTCTAATTTTTCTTCTTCTTCTACTTTCTTTGCTGTTTCTTTCTCTAGTTTATTTTCATTTGCTTCTTGATTTTCTTTATCACTTTCGATTGCTGCTGCTGTTGCTGCTTGTGTTTTTTCTTTTTCTTTAAGAGTTTCTTTTGTTTTTTCTCCTCTTTTTCACCCTTTTATAATTCTTGTTTTTCCACCACCGTTTTTGTTGTTACTTCTTCTTCATTTTTCTCCTCTTCTTTTCTATTTTCTTTTACTTCTTTCCTATATACTTTATAATTTATAGTCCTTCTTCTTCCCTAACATTTTATTTTGATTCCTCAGCTTCTTCAGCTACTTCAACTTCTTTCTCTTGCTCTTCTTCTTTTGTGTTATCCTCCTTTTCTTGCTCTTTATTCTCTTCTTTTTCTTGTTTATTTTCTTCTGCCTTTACTTCTTCCTTTTTCTCTTCTTCTTTAGCAGCTTCTTTTTTAGTTTCTTTAAATCCTTCTGAAGCCTTTTCTTGCACTTTTTCTTCCATTTCTACATCTTCTACTTTATTAGCCAATTCTTTTTCTTTTATCTCCTCCTCCTTCTTATTTTCCCCTTTAGCTACTTCTTCCTTTTTATTATCCCTCTCTATTTCCTTAACCTCCTCCTTCTTCTCCTCTTCCACCTTCTTTTCTTCTGCCTTATCTCTTCACAATCCATTTTCTTATCACCATCTACCTTAACCTCTTTCACCTTTTTCTCCTTCTCCTCTACTTTCTTCTTTTCCTCTTCAACCTTTGTTTCTTTACTTTCTTTTTCTTCTTTAGCCACCTCCTTCTCTTGCGGTTTCTCTTCCTCTTCAGGCAAATCTAATATAAAGGCGGCGCTGTTTTAGTAGTTTTATCTAGTGGTTTTTCTAATTCATTTAACGGCGCATCTTTTCCTTTTGTTTCATTTTCTATTGTTTTTTGTTCTTGTGTTTTAGTTGTGGCAGTGTTTCCTTCTTCTTGTTTTTCTATTACTTTTTTATCTTCTTCTTTAACCTTCTCTTCTTCTTTTGTGTTATCCTCCTTTTCTTGCTCTTTATTATCTTCTTTTTCTTGTTTATTTTCTATTGATATTTTTCGCATTATTATCTTTATTTTAATCGAACGAAAAATAAAAATTAAAATTATAATTTGCACTGTTAAATGTAAATAATTAAAAAATGTCTAACTATTCATTCATTGATTGTATTAAATTAGATTGTAAGTTTTATCTATCTTATATTGATTTGATTACATTTTATTAATAAGTTATAAATTGTGCTTTCGATTGCTGCTGCTGCTGCTGCTTGTGTTTCTTCTTTTTCTTTAAGAGTTTCTTTTGTTTTTTCTCCTCTTTTTCACCCTTTTATAATTCTTGTTTCTCCACCACCGTTTTTGTTGTTACTTCTTCTTCATTTTTCTCCTCTTCTTTTCTATTTTCTTTTACTTCTTTCCTATATACTTTATAATTTATAGTCCTTCTTCTTCCCTAACATTTTATTTTGATTCCTCAGCTTCTTCAGCTACTTCAACTTCTTTCTCTTGCTCTTCTTCTTTTGTGTTATCCTCCTTTTCTTGCTCTTTATTCTCTTCTTTTTCTTGTTTATTTTCTTCTGCCTTTACTTCTTCCTTTTTCTCTTCTTTTTTAGCACCTTCTTTTTTAGTTTCTTTAAATCCTTCTGAAGCCTTTTCTTGCACTTTTTCTTCCATTTCTACATCTTCTACTTTATTAGCCAATTCTTTTTCTTTTATCTCCTCCTCCTTCTTATTTTCCCCTTTAGCTACTTCTTCCTTTTTATTATCCCTCTCTATTTCCTTAACCTCCTCCTTCTTCTCCTCTTCCACCTTCTTTTCTTCTGCCTTATCTCTTCACAATCCATTTTCTTATCACCATCTACCTTAACCTCTTTCACCTTTTTCTCCTTCTCCTCTACTTTCTTCTTTTCCTCTTCAACCTTTGTTTCTTTACTTTCTTTTTCTTCTTTAGCCACCTCCTTCTCTTGCGGTTTCTCTTCCTCTTCAGGCAAATCTAATATAAAGGCGGCGCTGTTTTAGTAGTTTTATCTAGTGGTTTTTCTAATTCATTTAACGGCGCATCTTTTCCTTTTGTTTCATTTTCTATTGTTTTTTGTTCTTGTGTTTTAGTTGTGGCAGTGTTTCCTTCTTCTTGTTTTTCTATTACTTTTTTATCTTCTTCTTTAACCTTCTCTTCTTCTTTTGTGTTATCCTCCTTTTCTTGCTCTTTATTATCTTCTTTTTCTTGTTTATTTTCTATTGATATTTTTCGCATTATTATCTTTATTTTAATCGAACGAAAAATAAAAATTAAAATTATAATTTGCACTGTTAAATGTAAATAATTAAAAAATGTCTAACTATTCATTCATTGATTGTATTAAATTAGATTGTAAGTTTTATCTATCTTATATTGATTTGATTACATTTTATTAATAAGTTATAAATTGTGCTTTCGATTGCTGCTGCTGCTGGTGTTTCTTCTTTTTCTTTAAGAGTGTCTTTTGTTTTTTCTCCTCTTTTTCACCCTTTTATAATTCTTGTTTTTCCACCACCGTTTTTGTTGTTACTTCTTCTTCATTTTTCTCCTCTTCTTTTCTATTTTCTTTTACTTCTTTCCTATATACTTTATAATTTATAGTCCTTCTTCTTCCCTAACATTTTATTTTGATTCCTCAGCTTCTTCAGCTACTTCAACTTCTTTCTCTTGCTCTTCTTCTTTTGTGTTATCCTCCTTTTCTTGCTCTTTATTCTCTTCTTTTTCTTGTTTATTTTCTTCTGCCTTTACTTCTTCCTTTTTCTCTTCTTCTTTAGCAGCTTCTTTTTTAGTTTCTTTAAATCCTTCTGAAGCCTTTTCTTGCACTTTTTCTTCCATTTCTACATCTTCTACTTTATTAGCCAATTCTTTTTCTTTTATCTCCTCCTCCTTCTTATTTTCCCCTTTAGCTACTTCTTCCTTTTTATTATCCCTCTCTATTTCCTTAACCTCCTCCTTCTTCTCCTCTTCCACCTTCTTTTCTTCTGCCTTATCTCTTCACAATCCATTTTCTTATCACCATCTACCTTAACCTCTTTTACCTTTTTCTCCTTCTCCTCTACTTTCTTCTTTTCCTCTTCAACCTTTGTTTCTTTACTTTCTTTTTCTTCTTTAGCCACCTCCTTCTCTTGCGGTTTCTCTTCCTCTTCAGGCAAATCTAATATAAAGGCGGCGCTGTTTTAGTAGTTTTATCTAGTGGTTTTTCTAATTCATTTAACGGCGCATCTTTTCCTTTTGTTTCATTTTCTATTGTTTTTTGTTCTTGTGTTTTAGTTGTGGCAGTGTTTCCTTCTTCTTGTTTTTCTATTACTTTTTTATCTTCTTCTTTAACCTTCTCTTCTTCTTGTTTAACTTTTTTATCTTCTTCTTTAACTTTTTCTTTTGTTCTTCTTTTTCTTTTAACTTTTCTTCTTCATTTTGTTTTTCTTCGCATTTTTAGTTTCTTCTTTTGCTTCTTCGGTTTTACTTCCGCGTTTGATTTTTCTTTTTCTTCCTCTTTTTTTGTATTTTCCTTTAAGGTTTCTTTATCAGTCTTTTTAGTTTCTTCTACTCCCCCTGTGAGATTTCTTCAGTTTTTTTAGCCGCTGTTTCTTCGGGCTTTCCTTTCTCTAACTTTTCTGTCGCTGCTTCAGCCGTGTTAATTTCTTCGGTTTTTGTTTCCTCTTTTTCTTGTTTTTCCTCGATCTTGCTCCCCCTCCCCCCTCTGTTTTATCCGCTTCTTTAGCTTCTTCTGCAGGTTTTTCTGGAATGTGTAATTTTTCTTCTTCTTCTACTTTCTTTGCTGTTTCTTTCTCTAGTTTATTTTCATTTGCTTCTTGATTTTCTTTATCACTTTCGATTGCTGCTGCTGCTGCTTGTGTTTCTTCTTTTTCTTTAAGAGTTTCTTTTGTTTTTTCTCCTCTTTTTCACCCTTTTATAATTCTTGTTTTTCCACCACCGTTTTTGTTGTTACTTCTTCTTCATTTTTCTCCTCTTCTTTTCTATTTTCTTTTACTTCTTTCCTATATACTTTATAATTTATAGTCCTTCTTCTTCCCTAACATTTTATTTTGATTCCTCAGCTTCTTCAGCTACTTCAACTTCTTTCTCTTGCTCTTCTTCTTTTGTGTTATCCTCCTTTTCTTGCTCTTTATTCTCTTCTTTTTCTTGTTTATTTTCTTCTGCCTTTACTTCTTCCTTTTTCTCTTCTTTTTTAGCACCTTCTTTTTTAGTTTCTTTAAATCCTTCTGAAGCCTTTTCTTGCACTTTTTCTTCCATTTCTACATCTTCTACTTTATTAGCCAATTCTTTTTCTTTTATCTCCTCCTCCTTCTTATTTTCCCCTTTAGCTACTTCTTCCTTTTTATTATCCCTCTCTATTTCCTTAACCTCCTCCTTCTTCTCCTCTTCCACCTTCTTTTCTTCTGCCTTATCTCTTCACAATCCATTTTCTTATCACCATCTACCTTAACCTCTTTCACCTTTTTCTCCTTCTCCTCTACTTTCTTCTTTTCCTCTTCAACCTTTGTTTCTTTACTTTCTTTTTCTTCTTTAGCCACCTCCTTCTCTTGCGGTTTCTCTTCCTCTTCAGGCAAATCTAATATAAAGGCGGCGCTGTTTTAGTAGTTTTATCTAGTGGTTTTTCTAATTCATTTAACGGCGCATCTTTTCCTTTTGTTTCATTTTCTATTGTTTTTTGTTCTTGTGTTTTAGTTGTGGCAGTGTTTCCTTCTTCTTGTTTTTCTATTACTTTTTTATCTTCTTCTTTAACCTTCTCTTCTTCTTTTGTGTTATCCTCCTTTTCTTGCTCTTTATTATCTTCTTTTTCTTGTTTATTTTCTATTGATATTTTTCGCATTATTATCTTTATTTTAATCGAACGAAAAATAAAAATTAAAATTATAATTTGCACTGTTAAATGTAAATAATTAAAAAATGTCTAACTATTCATTCATTGATTGTATTAAATTAGATTGTAAGTTTTATCTATCTTATATTGATTTGATTACATTTTATTAATAAGTTATAAATTGTGCTTTCGATTGCTGCTGCTGCTGCTGCTTGTGTTTCTTCTTTTTCTTTAAGAGTGTCTTTTGTTTTTTCTCCTCTTTTTCACCCTTTTATAATTCTTGTTTTTCCACCACCGTTTTTGTTGTTACTTCTTCTTCATTTTTCTCCTCTTCTTTTCTATTTTCTTTTACTTCTTTCCTATATACTTTATAATTTATAGTCCTTCTTCTTCCCTAACATTTTATTTTGATTCCTCAGCTTCTTCAGCTACTTCAACTTCTTTCTCTTGCTCTTCTTCTTTTGTGTTATCCTCCTTTTCTTGCTCTTTATTCTCTTCTTTTTCTTGTTTATTTTCTTCTGCCTTTACTTCTTCCTTTTTCTCTTCTTCTTTAGCAGCTTCTTTTTTAGTTTCTTTAAATCCTTCTGAAGCCTTTTCTTGAACTTTTTCTTACATTTCTACATCTTCTACTTTATTAGCCAATTCTTTTTCTTTTATCTCCTCCTCCTTCTTATTTTCCCCTTTAGCTACTTCTTCCTTTTTATTATCCCTCTCTATTTCCTTAACCTCCTCCTTCTTCTCCTCTTCCACCTTCTTTTCTTCTGCCTTATCTCTTCACAATCCATTTTCTTATCACCATCTACCTTAACCTCTTTCACCTTTTTCTCCTTCTCCTCTACTTTCTTCTTTTCCTCTTCAACCTTTGTTTCTTTACTTTCTTTTTCTTCTTTAGCCACCTCCTTCTCTTGCGGTTTCTCTTCCTCTTCAGGCAAATCTAATATAAAGGCGGCGCTGTTTTAGTAGTTTTATCTAGTGGTTTTTCTAATTCATTTAACGGCGCATCTTTTCCTTTTGTTTCATTTTCTATTGTTTGTTGTTCTTGTGTTTTAGTTGTGGCAGTGTTTCCTTCTTCTTGTTTTTCTATTACTTTTTTATCTTCTTCTTTAACCTTCTCTTCTTCTTTTGTGTTATCCTCCTTTTCTTGCTCTTTATTATCTTCTTTTTCTTGTTTATTTTCTATTGATATTTTTCGCATTATTATCTTTATTTTAATCGAACGAAAAATAAAAATTAAAATTATAATTTGCACTGTTAAATGTAAATAATTAAAAAATGTCTAACTATTCATTCATTGATTGTATTAAATTAGATTGTAAGTTTTATCTATCTTATATTGATTTGATTACATTTTATTAATAAGTTATAAATTGTGCTTTCGATTGCTGCTGCTGCTGCTGCTTGTGTTTCTTCTTTTTCTTTAAGAGTTTCTTTTGTTTTTTCTCCTCTTTTTCTCCCTTTTATAATTCTTGTTTTTCCACCACCGTTTTTGTTGTTACTTCTTCTTCATTTTTCTCCTCTTCTTTTCTATTTTCTTTTACTTCTTTCCTATATACTTTATAATTTATAGTCCTTCTTCTTCCCTAACATTTTATTTTGATTCCTCAGCTTCTTCAGCTACTTCAACTTCTTTCTCTTGCTCTTCTTCTTTTGTGTTATCCTCCTTTTCTTGCTCTTTATTCTCTTCTTTTTCTTGTTTATTTTCTTCTGCCTTTACTTCTTCCTTTTTCTCTTCTTCTTTAGCAGCTTCTTTTTTAGTTTCTTTAAATCCTTCTGAAGCCTTTTCTTGCACTTTTTCTTCCATTTCTACATCTTCTACTTTATTAGCCAATTCTTTTTCTTTTATCTCCTCCTCCTTCTTATTTTCCCCTTTAGCTACTTCTTCCTTTTTATTATCCCTCTCTATTTCCTTAACCTCCTCCTTCTTCTCCTCTTCCACCTTCTTTTCTTCTGCCTTATCTCTTCACAATCCATTTTCTTATCACCATCTACCTTAACCTCTTTCACCTTTTTCTCCTTCTCCTCTACTTTCTTCTTTTCCTCTTCAACCTTTGTTTCTTTACTTTCTTTTTCTTCTTTAGCCACCTCCTTCTCTTGCGGTTTCTCTTCCTCTTCAGGCAAATCTAATATAAAGGCGGCGCTGTTTTAGTAGTTTTATCTAGTGGTTTTTCTAATTCATTTAACGGCGCATCTTTTCCTTTTGTTTCATTTTCTATTGTTTTTTGTTCTTGTGTTTTAGTTGTGGCAGTGTTTCCTTCTTCTTGTTTTTCTATTACTTTTTTATCTTCTTCTTTAACCTTCTCTTCTTCTTTTGTGTTATCCTCCTTTTCTTGCTCTTTATTATCTTCTTTTTCTTGTTTATTTTCTATTGATATTTTTCGCATTATTATCTTTATTTTAATCGAACGAAAAATAAAAATTAAAATTATAATTTGCACTGTTAAATGTAAATAATTAAAAAATGTCTAACTATTCATTCATTGATTGTATTAAATTAGATTGTAAGTTTTATCTATCTTATATTGATTTGATTACATTTTATTAATAAGTTATAAATTGTGCTTTCGATTGCTGCTGCTGCTGGTGTTTCTTCTTTTTCTTTAAGAGTGTCTTTTGTTTTTTCTCCTCTTTTTCACCCTTTTATAATTCTTGTTTTTCCACCACCGTTTTTGTTGTTACTTCTTCTTCATTTTTCTCCTCTTCTTTTCTATTTTCTTTTACTTCTTTCCTATATACTTTATAATTTATAGTCCTTCTTCTTCCCTAACATTTTATTTTGATTCCTCAGCTTCTTCAGCTACTTCAACTTCTTTCTCTTGCTCTTCTTCTTTTGTGTTATCCTCCTTTTCTTGCTCTTTATTCTCTTCTTTTTCTTGTTTATTTTCTTCTGCCTTTACTTCTTCCTTTTTCTCTTCTTCTTTAGCAGCTTCTTTTTTAGTTTCTTTAAATCCTTCTGAAGCCTTTTCTTGCACTTTTTCTTCCATTTCTACATCTTCTACTTTATTAGCCAATTCTTTTTCTTTTATCTCCTCCTCCTTCTTATTTTCCCCTTTAGCTACTTCTTCCTTTTTATTATCCCTCTCTATTTCCTTAACCTCCTCCTTCTTCTCCTCTTCCACCTTCTTTTCTTCTGCCTTATCTCTTCACAATCCATTTTCTTATCACCATCTACCTTAACCTCTTTTACCTTTTTCTCCTTCTCCTCTACTTTCTTCTTTTCCTCTTCAACCTTTGTTTCTTTACTTTCTTTTTCTTCTTTAGCCACCTCCTTCTCTTGCGGTTTCTCTTCCTCTTCAGGCAAATCTAATATAAAGGCGGCGCTGTTTTAGTAGTTTTATCTAGTGGTTTTTCTAATTCATTTAACGGCGCATCTTTTCCTTTTGTTTCATTTTCTATTGTTTTTTGTTCTTGTGTTTTAGTTGTGGCAGTGTTTCCTTCTTCTTGTTTTTCTATTACTTTTTTATCTTCTTCTTTAACCTTCTCTTCTTCTTGTTTAACTTTTTTATCTTCTTCTTTAACTTTTTCTTCTTCTTTTTCTTTTAACTTTTCTTCTTCATTTTGTTTTTCTTCGCATTTTTAGTTTCTTCTTTTGCTTCTTCGGTTTTACTTTCGCGTTTGATTTTTCTTTTTCTTCCTCTTTTTTTATATTTTCCTTTAAGGTTTCTTTATCAGTCTTTTTAGTTTCTTCTACTCCCCCTGTGAGATTTCTTCAGTTTTTTTAGCCGCTGTTTCTTCGGGCTTTTCTTTTTCTAATTTTTCTGTCGCTGCTACAGCCGTCTTAATTTCTTCGGTTTTTGTTTCATCTTTTTCTTGTTTTTAATCGATCTTGCTCCCCGTCCCCCTCTGTTTTATCTGCTTCTTTAGCTTCTTCTGCAGGTTTTTCTGGAATGTCTAATTTTTCTTCTTCTTCTACTTTCTTTGCTGTTTCTTTCTCTAGTTTATTTTCATTTGCTTCTTGATTTTCTTTATCACTTTCGATTGCTGCTGCTGTTGCTGCTTGTGTTTTTTCTTTTTCTTTAAGAGTTTCTTTTGTTTTTTCTCCTCTTTTTCACCCTTTTATAATTCTTGTTTCTCCACCACCGTTTTTGTTGTTACTTCTTCTTCATTTTTCTCCTCTTCTTTTCTATTTTCTTTTACTTCTTTCCTATATACTTTATAATTTATAGTCCTTCTTCTTCCCTAACATTTTATTTTGATTCCTCAGCTTCTTCAGCTACTTCAACTTCTTTCTCTTGCTCTTCTTCTTTTGTGTTATCCTCCTTTTCTTGCTCTTTATTCTCTTCTTTTTCTTGTTTATTTTCTTCTGCCTTTACTTCTTCCTTTTTCTCTTCTTTTTTAGCACCTTCTTTTTTAGTTTCTTTAAATCCTTCTGAAGCCTTTTCTTGCACTTTTTCTTCCATTTCTACATCTTCTACTTTATTAGCCAATTCTTTTTCTTTTATCTCCTCCTCCTTCTTATTTTCCCCTTTAGCTACTTCTTCCTTTTTATTATCCCTCTCTATTTCCTTAACCTCCTCCTTCTTCTCCTCTTCCACCTTCTTTTCTTCTGCCTTATCTCTTCACAATCCATTTTCTTATCACCATCTACCTTAACCTCTTTCACCTTTTTCTCCTTCTCCTCTACTTTCTTCTTTTCCTCTTCAACCTTTGTTTCTTTACTTTCTTTTTCTTCTTTAGCCACCTCCTTCTCTTGCGGTTTCTCTTCCTCTTCAGGCAAATCTAATATAAAGGCGGCGCTGTTTTAGTAGTTTTATCTAGTGGTTTTTCTAATTCATTTAACGGCGCATCTTTTCCTTTTGTTTCATTTTCTATTGTTTGTTGTTCTTGTATTTTAGTTGTGGCAGTGTTTCCTTCTTCTTGTTTTTCTATTACTTTTTTATCTTCTTCTTTAACCTTCTCTTCTTCTTTTGTGTTATCCTCCTTTTCTTGCTCTTTATTATCTTCTTTTTCTTGTTTATTTTCTATTGATATTTTTCGCATTATTATCTTTATTTTAATCGAACGAAAAATAAAAATTAAAATTATAATTTGCACTGTTAAATGTAAATAATTAAAAAATGTCTAACTATTCATTCATTGATTGTATTAAATTAGATTGTAAGTTTTATCTATCTTATATTGATTTGATTACATTTTATTAATAAGTTATAAATTGTGCTTTCGATTGCTGCTGCTGCTGGTGTTTCTTCTTTTTCTTTAAGAGTGTCTTTTGTTTTTTCTCCTCTTTTTCACCCTTTTATAATTCTTGTTTTTCCACCACCGTTTTTGTTGTTACTTCTTCTTCATTTTTCTCCTCTTCTTTTCTATTTTCTTTTACTTCTTTCCTATATACTTTATAATTTATAGTCCTTCTTCTTCCCTAACATTTTATTTTGATTCCTCAGCTTCTTCAGCTACTTCAACTTCTTTCTCTTGCTCTTCTTCTTTTGTGTTATCCTCCTTTTCTTGCTCTTTATTCTCTTCTTTTTCTTGTTTATTTTCTTCTGCCTTTACTTCTTCCTTTTTCTCTTCTTCTTTAGCAGCTTCTTTTTTAGTTTCTTTAAATCCTTCTGAAGCCTTTTCTTGCACTTTTTCTTCCATTTCTACATCTTCTACTTTATTAGCCAATTCTTTTTCTTTTATCTCCTCCTCCTTCTTATTTTCCCCTTTAGCTACTTCTTCCTTTTTATTATCCCTCTCTATTTCCTTAACCTCCTCCTTCTTCTCCTCTTCCACCTTCTTTTCTTCTGCCTTATCTCTTCACAATCCATTTTCTTATCACCATCTACCTTAACCTCTTTCACCTTTTTCTCCTTCTCCTCTACTTTCTTCTTTTCCTCTTCAACCTTTGTTTCTTTACTTTCTTTTTCTTCTTTAGCCACCTCCTTCTCTTGCGGTTTCTCTTCCTCTTCAGGCAAATCTAATATAAAGGCGGCGCTGTTTTAGTAGTTTTATCTAGTGGTTTTTCTAATTCATTTAACGGCGCATCTTTTCCTTTTGTTTCATTTTCTATTGTTTTTTGTTCTTGTGTTTTAGTTGTGGCAGTGTTTCCTTCTTCTTGTTTTTCTATTACTTTTTTATCTTCTTCTTTAACCTTCTCTTCTTCTTGTTTAACTTTTTTATCTTCTTCTTTAACTTTTTCTTCTTCTTTTTCTTTTAACTTTTCTTCTTCATTTTGTTTTTCTTCGCATTTTTAGTTTCTTCTTTTGCTTCTTCGGTTTTACTTTCGCGTTTGATTTTTCTTTTTCTTCCTCTTTTTTTATATTTTCCTTTAAGGTTTCTTTATCAGTCTTTTTAGTTTCTTCTACTCCCCCTGTGAGATTTCTTCAGTTTTTTTAGCCGCTGTTTCTTCGGGCTTTTCTTTTTCTAATTTTTCTGTCGCTGCTACAGCCGTCTTAATTTCTTCGGTTTTTGTTTCATCTTTTTCTTGTTTTTAATCGATCTTGCTCCCCGTCCCCCTCTGTTTTATCTGCTTCTTTAGCTTCTTCTGCAGGTTTTTCTGGAATGTCTAATTTTTCTTCTTCTTCTACTTTCTTTGCTGTTTCTTTCTCTAGTTTATTTTCATTTGCTTCTTGATTTTCTTTATCACTTTCGATTGCTGCTGCTGTTGCTGCTTGTGTTTTTTCTTTTTCTTTAAGAGTTTCTTTTGTTTTTTCTCCTCTTTTTCACCCTTTTATAATTCTTGTTTCTCCACCACCGTTTTTGTTGTTACTTCTTCTTCATTTTTCTCCTCTTCTTTTCTATTTTCTTTTACTTCTTTCCTATATACTTTATAATTTATAGTCCTTCTTCTTCCCTAACATTTTATTTTGATTCCTCAGCTTCTTCAGCTACTTCAACTTCTTTCTCTTGCTCTTCTTCTTTTGTGTTATCCTCCTTTTCTTGCTCTTTATTCTCTTCTTTTTCTTGTTTATTTTCTTCTGCCTTTACTTCTTCCTTTTTCTCTTCTTTTTTAGCACCTTCTTTTTTAGTTTCTTTAAATCCTTCTGAAGCCTTTTCTTGCACTTTTTCTTCCATTTCTACATCTTCTACTTTATTAGCCAATTCTTTTTCTTTTATCTCCTCCTCCTTCTTATTTTCCCCTTTAGCTACTTCTTCCTTTTTATTATCCCTCTCTATTTCCTTAACCTCCTCCTTCTTCTCCTCTTCCACCTTCTTTTCTTCTGCCTTATCTCTTCACAATCCATTTTCTTATCACCATCTACCTTAACCTCTTTCACCTTTTTCTCCTTCTCCTCTACTTTCTTCTTTTCCTCTTCAACCTTTGTTTCTTTACTTTCTTTTTCTTCTTTAGCCACCTCCTTCTCTTGCGGTTTCTCTTCCTCTTCAGGCAAATCTAATATAAAGGCGGCGCTGTTTTAGTAGTTTTATCTAGTGGTTTTTCTAATTCATTTAACGGCGCATCTTTTCCTTTTGTTTCATTTTCTATTGTTTTTTGTTCTTGTGTTTTAGTTGTGGCAGTGTTTCCTTCTTCTTGTTTTTCTATTACTTTTTTATCTTCTTCTTTAACCTTCTCTTCTTCTTGTTTAACTTTTTTATCTTCTTCTTTAACTTTTTCTTCTTCTTTTTCTTTTAACTTTTCTTCTTCATTTTGTTTTTCTTCGCATTTTTAGTTTCTTCTTTTGCTTCTTCGGTTTTACTTTCGCGTTTGATTTTTCTTTTTCTTCCTCTTTTTTTATATTTTCCTTTAAGGTTTCTTTATCAGTCTTTTTAGTTTCTTCTACTCCCCCTGTGAGATTTCTTCAGTTTTTTTAGCCGCTGTTTCTTCGGGCTTTTCTTTTTCTAATTTTTCTGTCGCTGCTACAGCCGTCTTAATTTCTTCGGTTTTTGTTTCATCTTTTTCTTGTTTTTAATCGATCTTGCTCCCCGTCCCCCTCTGTTTTATCTGCTTCTTTAGCTTCTTCTGCAGGTTTTTCTGGAATGTCTAATTTTTCTTCTTCTTCTACTTTCTTTGCTGTTTCTTTCTCTAGTTTATTTTCATTTGCTTCTTGATTTTCTTTATCACTTTCGATTGCTGCTGCTGTTGCTGCTTGTGTTTTTTCTTTTTCTTTAAGAGTTTCTTTTGTTTTTTCTCCTCTTTTTCACCCTTTTATAATTCTTGTTTCTCCACCACCGTTTTTGTTGTTACTTCTTCTTCATTTTTCTCCTCTTCTTTTCTATTTTCTTTTACTTCTTTCCTATATACTTTATAATTTATAGTCCTTCTTCTTCCCTAACATTTTATTTTGATTCCTCAGCTTCTTCAGCTACTTCAACTTCTTTCTCTTGCTCTTCTTCTTTTGTGTTATCCTCCTTTTCTTGCTCTTTATTCTCTTCTTTTTCTTGTTTATTTTCTTCTGCCTTTACTTCTTCCTTTTTCTCTTCTTTTTTAGCACCTTCTTTTTTAGTTTCTTTAAATCCTTCTGAAGCCTTTTCTTGCACTTTTTCTTCCATTTCTACATCTTCTACTTTATTAGCCAATTCTTTTTCTTTTATCTCCTCCTCCTTCTTATTTTCCCCTTTAGCTACTTCTTCCTTTTTATTATCCCTCTCTATTTCCTTAACCTCCTCCTTCTTCTCCTCTTCCACCTTCTTTTCTTCTGCCTTATCTCTTCACAATCCATTTTCTTATCACCATCTACCTTAACCTCTTTCACCTTTTTCTCCTTCTCCTCTACTTTCTTCTTTTCCTCTTCAACCTTTGTTTCTTTACTTTCTTTTTCTTCTTTAGCCACCTCCTTCTCTTGCGGTTTCTCTTCCTCTTCAGGCAAATCTAATATAAAGGCGGCGCTGTTTTAGTAGTTTTATCTAGTGGTTTTTCTAATTCATTTAACGGCGCATCTTTTCCTTTTGTTTCATTTTCTATTGTTTGTTGTTCTTGTATTTTAGTTGTGGCAGTGTTTCCTTCTTCTTGTTTTTCTATTACTTTTTTATCTTCTTCTTTAACCTTCTCTTCTTCTTTTGTGTTATCCTCCTTTTCTTGCTCTTTATTATCTTCTTTTTCTTGTTTATTTTCTATTGATATTTTTCGCATTATTATCTTTATTTTAATCGAACGAAAAATAAAAATTAAAATTATAATTTGCACTGTTAAATGTAAATAATTAAAAAATGTCTAACTATTCATTCATTGATTGTATTAAATTAGATTGTAAGTTTTATCTATCTTATATTGATTTGATTACATTTTATTAATAAGTTATAAATTGTGCTTTCGATTGCTGCTGCTGCTGGTGTTTCTTCTTTTTCTTTAAGAGTGTCTTTTGTTTTTTCTCCTCTTTTTCACCCTTTTATAATTCTTGTTTTTCCACCACCGTTTTTGTTGTTACTTCTTCTTCATTTTTCTCCTCTTCTTTTCTATTTTCTTTTACTTCTTTCCTATATACTTTATAATTTATAGTCCTTCTTCTTCCCTAACATTTTATTTTGATTCCTCAGCTTCTTCAGCTACTTCAACTTCTTTCTCTTGCTCTTCTTCTTTTGTGTTATCCTCCTTTTCTTGCTCTTTATTCTCTTCTTTTTCTTGTTTATTTTCTTCTGCCTTTACTTCTTCCTTTTTCTCTTCTTCTTTAGCAGCTTCTTTTTTAGTTTCTTTAAATCCTTCTGAAGCCTTTTCTTGCACTTTTTCTTCCATTTCTACATCTTCTACTTTATTAGCCAATTCTTTTTCTTTTATCTCCTCCTCCTTCTTATTTTCCCCTTTAGCTACTTCTTCCTTTTTATTATCCCTCTCTATTTCCTTAACCTCCTCCTTCTTCTCCTCTTCCACCTTCTTTTCTTCTGCCTTATCTCTTCACAATCCATTTTCTTATCACCATCTACCTTAACCTCTTTCACCTTTTTCTCCTTCTCCTCTACTTTCTTCTTTTCCTCTTCAACCTTTGTTTCTTTACTTTCTTTTTCTTCTTTAGCCACCTCCTTCTCTTGCGGTTTCTCTTCCTCTTCAGGCAAATCTAATATAAAGGCGGCGCTGTTTTAGTAGTTTTATCTAGTGGTTTTTCTAATTCATTTAACGGCGCATCTTTTCCTTTTGTTTCATTTTCTATTGTTTTTTGTTCTTGTGTTTTAGTTGTGGCAGTGTTTCCTTCTTCTTGTTTTTCTATTAGTTTTTTATCTTCTTCTTTAACCTTCTCTTCTTCTTTTGTGTTATCCTCCTTTTCTTGCTCTTTATTATCTTCTTTTTCTTGTTTATTTTCTATTGATATTTTTCGCATTATTATCTTTATTTTAATCGAACGAAAAATAAAAATTAAAATTATAATTTGCACTGTTAAATGTAAATAATTAAAAAATGTCTAACTATTCATTCATTGATTGTATTAAATTAGATTGTAAGTTTTATCTATCTTATATTGATTTGATTACATTTTATTAATAAGTTATAAATTGTGCTTTCGATTGCTGCTGCTGCTTGTGTTTCTTCTTTTTCTTTAAGAGTGTCTTTTGTTTTTTCTCCTCTTTTTCACCCTTTTATAATTCTTGTTTTTCCACCACCGTTTTTGTTGTTACTTCTTCTTCATTTTTCTCCTCTTCTTTTCTATTTTCTTTTACTTCTTTCCTATATACTTTATAATTTATAGTCCTTCTTCTTCCCTAACATTTTATTTTGATTCCTCAGCTTCTTCAGCTACTTCAACTTCTTTCTCTTGCTCTTCTTCTTTTGTGTTATCCTCCTTTTCTTGCTCTTTATTCTCTTCTTTTTCTTGTTTATTTTCTTCTGCCTTTACTTCTTCCTTTTTCTCTTCTTCTTTAGCAGCTTCTTTTTTAGTTTCTTTAAATCCTTCTGAAGCCTTTTCTTGCACTTTTTCTTACATTTCTACATCTTCTACTTTATTAGCCAATTCTTTTTCTTTTATCTCCTCCTCCTTCTTATTTTCCCCTTTAGCTACTTCTTCCTTTTTATTATCCCTCTCTATTTCCTTAACCTCCTCCTTCTTCTCCTCTTCCACCTTCTTTTCTTCTGCCTTATCTCTTCACAATCCATTTTCTTATCACCATCTACCTTAACCTCTTTCACCTTTTTCTCCTTCTCCTCTACTTTCTTCTTTTCCTCTTCAACCTTTGTTTCTTTACTTTCTTTTTCTTCTTTAGCCACCTCCTTCTCTTGCGGTTTCTCTTCCTCTTCAGGCAAATCTAATATAAAGGCGGCGCTGTTTTAGTAGTTTTATCTAGTGGTTTTTCTAATTCATTTAACGGCGCATCTTTTCCTTTTGTTTCATTTTCTATTGTTTTTTGTTCTTGTGTTTTAGTTGTGGCAGTGTTTCCTTCTTCTTGTTTTTCTATTACTTTTTTATCTTCTTCTTTAACCTTCTCTTCTTCTTTTGTGTTATCCTCCTTTTCTTGCTCTTTATTATCTTCTTTTTCTTGTTTATTTTCTATTGATATTTTTCGCATTATTATCTTTATTTTAATCGAACGAAAAATAAAAATTAAAATTATAATTTGCACTGTTAAATGTAAATAATTAAAAAATGTCTAACTATTCATTCATTGATTGTATTAAATTAGATTGTAAGTTTTATCTATCTTATATTGATTTGATTACATTTTATTAATAAGTTATAAATTGTGCTTTCGATTGCTGCTGCTGCTGGTGTTTCTTCTTTTTCTTTAAGAGTGTCTTTTGTTTTTTCTCCTCTTTTTCACCCTTTTATAATTCTTGTTTTTCCACCACCGTTTTTGTTGTTACTTCTTCTTCATTTTTCTCCTCTTCTTTTCTATTTTCTTTTACTTCTTTCCTATATACTTTATAATTTATAGTCCTTCTTCTTCCCTAACATTTTATTTTGATTCCTCAGCTTCTTCAGCTACTTCAACTTCTTTCTCTTGCTCTTCTTCTTTTGTGTTATCCTCCTTTTCTTGCTCTTTATTCTCTTCTTTTTCTTGTTTATTTTCTTCTGCCTTTACTTCTTCCTTTTTCTCTTCTTCTTTAGCAGCTTCTTTTTTAGTTTCTTTAAATCCTTCTGAAGCCTTTTCTTGCACTTTTTCTTCCATTTCTACATCTTCTACTTTATTAGCCAATTCTTTTTCTTTTATCTCCTCCTCCTTCTTATTTTCCCCTTTAGCTACTTCTTCCTTTTTATTATCCCTCTCTATTACCGTAACCTCCTCCTTCTTCTCCTCTTCCACCTTCTTTTCTTCTGCCTTATCTCTTCACAATCCATTTTCTTATCACCATCTACCTTAACCTCTTTCACCTTTTTCTCCTTCTCCTCTACTTTCTTCTTTTCCTCTTCAACCTTTGTTTCTTTACTTTCTTTTTCTTCTTTAGCCACCTCCTTCTCTTGCGGTTTCTCTTCCTCTTCAGGCAAATCTAATATAAAGGCGGCGCTGTTTTAGTAGTTTTATCTAGTGGTTTTTCTAATTCATTTAACGGCGCATCTTTTCCTTTTGTTTCATTTTCTATTGTTTGTTGTTCTTGTGTTTTAGTTGTGGCAGTGTTTCCTTCTTCTTGTTTTTCTATTACTTTTTTATCTTCTTCTTTAACCTTCTCTTCTTCTTTTGTGTTATCCTCCTTTTCTTGCTCTTTATTATCTTCTTTTTCTTGTTTATTTTCTATTGATATTTTTCGCATTATTATCTTTATTTTAATCGAACGAAAAATAAAAATTAAAATTATAATTTGCACTGTTAAATGTAAATAATTAAAAAATGTCTAACTATTCATTCATTGATTGTATTAAATTAGATTGTAAGTTTTATCTATCTTATATTGATTTGATTACATTTTATTAATAAGTTATAAATTGTGCTTTCGATTGCTGCTGCTGCTGCTTGTGTTTCTTCTTTTTCTTTAAGAGTGTCTTTTGTTTTTTCTCCTCTTTTTCACCCTTTTATAATTCTTGTTTTTCCACCACCGTTTTTGTTGTTACTTCTTCTTCATTTTTCTCCTCTTCTTTTCTATTTTCTTTTACTTCTTTCCTATATACTTTATAATTTATAGTCCTTCTTCTTCCCTAACATTTTATTTTGATTCCTCAGCTACTTCAACTTCTTTCTCTTGCTCTTCTTCTTTTGTGTTATCCTCCTTTTCTTGCTCTTTATTCTCTTCTTTTTCTTGTTTATTTTCTTCTGCCTTTACTTCTTCCTTTTTCTCTTCTTCTTTAGCAGCTTCTTTTTTAGTTTCTTTAAATCCTTCTGAAGCCTTTTCTTGCACTTTTTCTTCCATTTCTACATCTTCTACTTTATTAGCCAATTCTTTTTCTTTTATCTCCTCCTCCTTCTTATTTTCCCCTTTAGCTACTTCTTCCTTTTTATTATCCCTCTCTATTTCCTTAACCTCCTCCTTCTTCTCCTCTTCCACCTTCTTTTCTTCTGCCTTATCTCTTCACAATCCATTTTCTTATCACCATCTACCTTAACCTCTTTTACCTTTTTCTCCTTCTCCTCTACTTTCTTCTTTTCCTCTTCAACCTTTGTTTCTTTACTTTCTTTTTCTTCTTTAGCCACCTCCTTCTCTTGCGGTTTCTCTTCCTCTTCAGGCAAATCTAATATAAAGGCGGCGCTGTTTTAGTAGTTTTATCTAGTGGTTTTTCTAATTCATTTAACGGCGCATCTTTTCCTTTTGTTTCATTTTCTATTGTTTTTTGTTCTTGTGTTTTAGTTGTGGCAGTGTTTCCTTCTTCTTGTTTTTCTATTACTTTTTTATCTTCTTCTTTAACCTTCTCTTCTTCTTGTTTAACTTTTTTATCTTCTTCTTTAACTTTTTCTTTTGTTCTTCTTTTTCTTTTAACTTTTCTTCTTCATTTTGTTTTTCTTCGCATTTTTAGTTTCTTCTTTTGCTTCTTCGGTTTTACTTCCGCGTTTGATTTTTCTTTTTCTTCCTCTTTTTTTGTATTTTCCTTTAAGGTTTCTTTATCAGTCTTTTTAGTTTCTTCTACTCCCCCTGTGAGATTTCTTCAGTTTTTTTAGCCGCTGTTTCTTCGGGCTTTCCTTTCTCTAACTTTTCTGTCGCTGCTTCAGCCGTGTTAATTTCTTCGGTTTTTGTTTCCTCTTTTTCTTGTTTTTCCTCGATCTTGCTCCCCCTCCCCCCTCTGTTTTATCTGCTTCTTTAGCTTCTTCTGCAGGTTTTTCTGGAATGTGTAATTTTTCTTCTTCTTCTACTTTCTTTGCTGTTTCTTTCTCTAGTTTATTTTCATTTGCTTCTTGATTTTCTTTATCACTTTCGATTGCTGCTGCTGCTGCTTGTGTTTCTTCTTTTTCTTTAAGAGTTTCTTTTGTTTTTTCTCCTCTTTTTCACCCTTTTATAATTCTTGTTTTTCCACCACCGTTTTTGTTGTTACTTCTTCTTCATTTTTCTCCTCTTCTTTTCTATTTTCTTTTACTTCTTTCCTATATACTTTATAATTTATAGTCCTTCTTCTTCCCTAACATTTTATTTTGATTCCTCAGCTTCTTCAGCTACTTCAACTTCTTTCTCTTGCTCTTCTTCTTTTGTGTTATCCTCCTTTTCTTGCTCTTTATTCTCTTCTTTTTCTTGTTTATTTTCTTCTGCCTTTACTTCTTCCTTTTTCTCTTCTTCTTTAGCAGCTTCTTTTTTAGTTTCTTTAAATCCTTCTGAAGCCTTTTCTTGCACTTTTTCTTCCATTTCTACATCTTCTACTTTATTAGCCAATTCTTTTTCTTTTATCTCCTCCTCCTTCTTATTTTCCCCTTTAGCTACTTCTTCCTTTTTATTATCCCTCTCTATTTCCTTAACCTCCTCCTTCTTCTCCTCTTCCACCTTCTTTTCTTCTGCCTTATCTCTTCACAATCCATTTTCTTATCACCATCTACCTTAACCTCTTTCACCTTTTTCTCCTTCTCCTCTACTTTCTTCTTTTCCTCTTCAACCTTTGTTTCTTTACTTTCTTTTTCTTCTTTAGCCACCTCCTTCTCTTGCGGTTTCTCTTCCTCTTCAGGCAAATCTAATATAAAGGCGGCGCTGTTTTAGTAGTTTTATCTAGTGGTTTTTCTAATTCATTTAACGGCGCATCTTTTCCTTTTGTTTCATTTTCTATTGTTTTTTGTTCTTGTGTTTTAGTTGTGGCAGTGTTTCCTTCTTCTTGTTTTTCTATTACTTTTTTATCTTCTTCTTTAACCTTCTCTTCTTCTTTTGTGTTATCCTCCTTTTCTTGCTCTTTATTATCTTCTTTTTCTTGTTTATTTTCTATTGATATTTTTCGCATTATTATCTTTATTTTAATCGAACGAAAAATAAAAATTAAAATTATAATTTGCACTGTTAAATGTAAATAATTAAAAAATGTCTAACTATTCATTCATTGATTGTATTAAATTAGATTGTAAGTTTTATCTATCTTATATTGATTTGATTACATTTTATTAATAAGTTATAAATTGTGCTTTCGATTGCTGCTGCTGCTGCTGCTTGTGTTTCTTCTTTTTCTTTAAGAGTGTCTTTTGTTTTTTCTCCTCTTTTTTACCCTTTTATAATTCTTGTTTTTCCACCACCGTTTTTGTTGTTACTTCTTCTTCATTTTTCTCCTCTTCTTTTCTATTTTCTTTTACTTCTTTCCTATATACTTTATAATTTATAGTCCTTCTTCTTCCCTAACATTTTATTTTGATTCCTCAGCTTCTTCAGCTACTTCAACTTCTTTCTCTTGCTCTTCTTCTTTTGTGTTATCCTCCTTTTCTTGCTCTTTATTCTCTTCTTTTTCTTGTTTATTTTCTTCTGCCTTTACTTCTTCCTTTTTCTCTTCTTCTTTAGCAGCTTCTTTTTTAGTTTCTTTAAATCCTTCTGAAGCCTTTTCTTGCACTTTTTCTTCCATTTCTACATCTTCTACTTTATTAGCCAATTCTTTTTCTTTTATCTCCTCCTCCTTCTTATTTTCCCCTTTAGCTACTTCTTCCTTTTTATTATCCCTCTCTATTTCCTTAACCTCCTCCTTCTTCTCCTCTTCCACCTTCTTTTCTTCTGCCTTATCTCTTCACAATCCATTTTCTTATCACCATCTACCTTAACCTCTTTCACCTTTTTCTCCTTCTCCTCTACTTTCTTCTTTTCCTCTTCAACCTTTGTTTCTTTACTTTCTTTTTCTTCTTTAGCCACCTCCTTCTCTTGCGGTTTCTCTTCCTCTTCAGGCAAATCTAATATAAAGGCGGCGCTGTTTTAGTAGTTTTATCTAGTGGTTTTTCTAATTCATTTAACGGCGCATCTTTTCCTTTTGTTTCATTTTCTATTGTTTTTTGTTCTTGTGTTTTAGTTGTGGCAGTGTTTCCTTCTTCTTGTTTTTCTATTACTTTTTTATCTTCTTCTTTAACCTTCTCTTCTTCTTTTGTGTTATCCTCCTTTTCTTGCTCTTTATTATCTTCTTTTTCTTGTTTATTTTCTATTGATATTTTTCGCATTATTATCTTTATTTTAATCGAACGAAAAATAAAAATTAAAATTATAATTTGCACTGTTAAATGTAAATAATTAAAAAATGTCTAACTATTCATTCATTGATTGTATTAAATTAGATTGTAAGTTTTATCTATCTTATATTGATTTGATTACATTTTATTAATAAGTTATAAATTGTGCTTTCGATTGCTGCTGCTGCTGCTGCTTGTGTTTCTTCTTTTTCTTTAAGAGTGTCTTTTGTTTTTTCTCCTCTTTTTCACCCTTTTATAATTCTTGTTTTTCCACCACCGTTTTTGTTGTTACTTCTTCTTCATTTTTCTCCTCTTCTTTTCTATTTTCTTTTACTTCTTTCCTATATACTTTATAATTTATAGTCCTTCTTCTTCCCTAACATTTTATTTTGATTCCTCAGCTTCTTCAGCTACTTCAACTTCTTTCTCTTGCTCTTCTTCTTTTGTGTTATCCTCCTTTTCTTGCTCTTTATTCTCTTCTTTTTCTTGTTTATTTTCTTCTGCCTTTACTTCTTCCTTTTTCTCTTCTTCTTTAGCAGCTTCTTTTTTAGTTTCTTTAAATCCTTCTGAAGCCTTTTCTTGCACTTTTTCTTACATTTCTACATCTTCTACTTTATTAGCCAATTCTTTTTCTTTTATCTCCTCCTCCTTCTTATTTTCCCCTTTAGCTACTTCTTCCTTTTTATTATCCCTCTCTATTTCCTTAACCTCCTCCTTCTTCTCCTCTTCCACCTTCTTTTCTTCTGCCTTATCTCTTCACAATCCATTTTCTTATCACCATCTACCTTAACCTCTTTCACCTTTTTCTCCTTCTCCTCTACTTTCTTCTTTTCCTCTTCAACCTTTGTTTCTTTACTTTCTTTTTCTTCTTTAGCCACCTCCTTCTCTTGCGGTTTCTCTTCCTCTTCAGGCAAATCTAATATAAAGGCGGCGCTGTTTTAGTAGTTTTATCTAGTGGTTTTTCTAATTCATTTAACGGCGCATCTTTTCCTTTTGTTTCATTTTCTATTGTTTGTTGTTCTTGTGTTTTAGTTGTGGCAGTGTTTCCTTCTTCTTGTTTTTCTATTACTTTTTTATCTTCTTCTTTAACCTTCTCTTCTTCTTTTGTGTTATCCTCCTTTTCTTGCTCTTTATTATCTTCTTTTTCTTGTTTATTTTCTATTGATATTTTTCGCATTATTATCTTTATTTTAATCGAACGAAAAATAAAAATTAAAATTATAATTTGCACTGTTAAATGTAAATAATTAAAAAATGTCTAACTATTCATTCATTGATTGTATTAAATTAGATTGTAAGTTTTATCTATCTTATATTGATTTGATTACATTTTATTAATAAGTTATAAATTGTGCTTTCGATTGCTGCTGCTGCTGCTTGTGTTTCTTCTTTTTCTTTAAGAGTGTCTTTTGTTTTTTCTCCTCTTTTTCACCCTTTTATAATTCTTGTTTTTCCACCACCGTTTTTGTTGTTACTTCTTCTTCATTTTTCTCCTCTTCTTTTCTATTTTCTTTTACTTCTTTCCTATATACTTTATAATTTATAGTCCTTCTTCTTCCCTAACATTTTATTTTGATTCCTCAGCTTCTTCAGCTACTTCAACTTCTTTCTCTTGCTCTTCTTCTTTTGTGTTATCCTCCTTTTCTTGCTCTTTATTCTCTTCTTTTTCTTGTTTATTTTCTTCTGCCTTTACTTCTTCCTTTTTCTCTTCTTCTTTAGCAGCTTCTTTTTTAGTTTCTTTAAATCCTTCTGAAGCCTTTTCTTGCACTTTTTCTTCCATTTCTACATCTTCTACTTTATTAGCCAATTCTTTTTCTTTTATCTCCTCCTCCTTCTTATTTTCCCCTTTAGCTACTTCTTCCTTTTTATTATCCCTCTCTATTTCCTTAACCTCCTCCTTCTTCTCCTCTTCCACCTTCTTTTCTTCTGCCTTATCTCTTCACAATCCATTTTCTTATCACCATCTACCTTAACCTCTTTTACCTTTTTCTCCTTCTCCTCTACTTTCTTCTTTTCCTCTTCAACCTTTGTTTCTTTACTTTCTTTTTCTTCTTTAGCCACCTCCTTCTCTTGCGGTTTCTCTTCCTCTTCAGGCAAATCTAATATAAAGGCGGCGCTGTTTTAGTAGTTTTATCTAGTGGTTTTTCTAATTCATTTAACGGCGCATCTTTTCCTTTTGTTTCATTTTCTATTGTTTTTTGTTCTTGTGTTTTAGTTGTGGCAGTGTTTCCTTCTTCTTGTTTTTCTATTACTTTTTTATCTTCTTCTTTAACCTTCTCTTCTTCTTGTTTAACTTTTTTATCTTCTTCTTTAACTTTTTCTTTTGTTCTTCTTTTTCTTTTAACTTTTCTTCTTCATTTTGTTTTTCTTCGCATTTTTAGTTTCTTCTTTTGCTTCTTCGGTTTTACTTCCGCGTTTGATTTTTCTTTTTCTTCCTCTTTTTTTGTATTTTCCTTTAAGGTTTCTTTATCAGTCTTTTTAGTTTCTTCTACTCCCCCTGTGAGATTTCTTCAGTTTTTTTAGCCGCTGTTTCTTCGGGCTTTCCTTTCTCTAACTTTTCTGTCGCTGCTTCAGCCGTGTTAATTTCTTCGGTTTTTGTTTCCTCTTTTTCTTGTTTTTCCTCGATCTTGCTCCCCCTCCCCCCTCTGTTTTATCTGCTTCTTTAGCTTCTTCTGCAGGTTTTTCTGGAATGTGTAATTTTTCTTCTTCTTCTACTTTCTTTGCTGTTTCTTTCTCTAGTTTATTTTCATTTGCTTCTTGATTTTCTTTATCACTTTCGATTGCTGCTGCTGCTGCTTGTGTTTCTTCTTTTTCTTTAAGAGTTTCTTTTGTTTTTTCTCCTCTTTTTCACCCTTTTATAATTCTTGTTTTTCCACCACCGTTTTTGTTGTTACTTCTTCTTCATTTTTCTCCTCTTCTTTTCTATTTTCTTTTACTTCTTTCCTATATACTTTATAATTTATAGTCCTTCTTCTTCCCTAACATTTTATTTTGATTCCTCAGCTTCTTCAGCTACTTCAACTTCTTTCTCTTGCTCTTCTTCTTTTGTGTTATCCTCCTTTTCTTGCTCTTTATTCTCTTCTTTTTCTTGTTTATTTTCTTCTGCCTTTACTTCTTCCTTTTTCTCTTCTTCTTTAGCAGCTTCTTTTTTAGTTTCTTTAAATCCTTCTGAAGCCTTTTCTTGCACTTTTTCTTCCATTTCTACATCTTCTACTTTATTAGCCAATTCTTTTTCTTTTATCTCCTCCTCCTTCTTATTTTCCCCTTTAGCTACTTCTTCCTTTTTATTATCCCTCTCTATTTCCTTAACCTCCTCCTTCTTCTCCTCTTCCACCTTCTTTTCTTCTGCCTTATCTCTTCACAATCCATTTTCTTATCACCATCTACCTTAACCTCTTTCACCTTTTTCTCCTTCTCCTCTACTTTCTTCTTTTCCTCTTCAACCTTTGTTTCTTTACTTTCTTTTTCTTCTTTAGCCACCTCCTTCTCTTGCGGTTTCTCTTCCTCTTCAGGCAAATCTAATATAAAGGCGGCGCTGTTTTAGTAGTTTTATCTAGTGGTTTTTCTAATTCATTTAACGGCGCATCTTTTCCTTTTGTTTCATTTTCTATTGTTTTTTGTTCTTGTGTTTTAGTTGTGGCAGTGTTTCCTTCTTCTTGTTTTTCTATTACTTTTTTATCTTCTTCTTTAACCTTCTCTTCTTCTTTTGTGTTATCCTCCTTTTCTTGCTCTTTATTATCTTCTTTTTCTTGTTTATTTTCTATTGATATTTTTCGCATTATTATCTTTATTTTAATCGAACGAAAAATAAAAATTAAAATTATAATTTGCACTGTTAAATGTAAATAATTAAAAAATGTCTAACTATTCATTCATTGATTGTATTAAATTAGATTGTAAGTTTTATCTATCTTATATTGATTTGATTACATTTTATTAATAAGTTATAAATTGTGCTTTCGATTGCTGCTGCTGCTGCTGCTTGTGTTTCTTCTTTTTCTTTAAGAGTGTCTTTTGTTTTTTCTCCTCTTTTTTACCCTTTTATAATTCTTGTTTTTCCACCACCGTTTTTGTTGTTACTTCTTCTTCATTTTTCTCCTCTTCTTTTCTATTTTCTTTTACTTCTTTCCTATATACTTTATAATTTATAGTCCTTCTTCTTCCCTAACATTTTATTTTGATTCCTCAGCTTCTTCAGCTACTTCAACTTCTTTCTCTTGCTCTTCTTCTTTTGTGTTATCCTCCTTTTCTTGCTCTTTATTCTCTTCTTTTTCTTGTTTATTTTCTTCTGCCTTTACTTCTTCCTTTTTCTCTTCTTCTTTAGCAGCTTCTTTTTTAGTTTCTTTAAATCCTTCTGAAGCCTTTTCTTGCACTTTTTCTTCCATTTCTACATCTTCTACTTTATTAGCCAATTCTTTTTCTTTTATCTCCTCCTCCTTCTTATTTTCCCCTTTAGCTACTTCTTCCTTTTTATTATCCCTCTCTATTTCCTTAACCTCCTCCTTCTTCTCCTCTTCCACCTTCTTTTCTTCTGCCTTATCTCTTCACAATCCATTTTCTTATCACCATCTACCTTAACCTCTTTCACCTTTTTCTCCTTCTCCTCTACTTTCTTCTTTTCCTCTTCAACCTTTGTTTCTTTACTTTCTTTTTCTTCTTTAGCCACCTCCTTCTCTTGCGGTTTCTCTTCCTCTTCAGGCAAATCTAATATAAAGGCGGCGCTGTTTTAGTAGTTTTATCTAGTGGTTTTTCTAATTCATTTAACGGCGCATCTTTTCCTTTTGTTTCATTTTCTATTGTTTTTTGTTCTTGTGTTTTAGTTGTGGCAGTGTTTCCTTCTTCTTGTTTTTCTATTACTTTTTTATCTTCTTCTTTAACCTTCTCTTCTTCTTTTGTGTTATCCTCCTTTTCTTGCTCTTTATTATCTTCTTTTTCTTGTTTATTTTCTATTGATATTTTTCGCATTATTATCTTTATTTTAATCGAACGAAAAATAAAAATTAAAATTATAATTTGCACTGTTAAATGTAAATAATTAAAAAATGTCTAACTATTCATTCATTGATTGTATTAAATTAGATTGTAAGTTTTATCTATCTTATATTGATTTGATTACATTTTATTAATAAGTTATAAATTGTGCTTTCGATTGCTGCTGCTGCTGCTGCTTGTGTTTCTTCTTTTTCTTTAAGAGTGTCTTTTGTTTTTTCTCCTCTTTTTCACCCTTTTATAATTCTTGTTTTTCCACCACCGTTTTTGTTGTTACTTCTTCTTCATTTTTCTCCTCTTCTTTTCTATTTTCTTTTACTTCTTTCCTATATACTTTATAATTTATAGTCCTTCTTCTTCCCTAACATTTTATTTTGATTCCTCAGCTTCTTCAGCTACTTCAACTTCTTTCTCTTGCTCTTCTTCTTTTGTGTTATCCTCCTTTTCTTGCTCTTTATTCTCTTCTTTTTCTTGTTTATTTTCTTCTGCCTTTACTTCTTCCTTTTTCTCTTCTTCTTTAGCAGCTTCTTTTTTAGTTTCTTTAAATCCTTCTGAAGCCTTTTCTTGCACTTTTTCTTACATTTCTACATCTTCTACTTTATTAGCCAATTCTTTTTCTTTTATCTCCTCCTCCTTCTTATTTTCCCCTTTAGCTACTTCTTCCTTTTTATTATCCCTCTCTATTTCCTTAACCTCCTCCTTCTTCTCCTCTTCCACCTTCTTTTCTTCTGCCTTATCTCTTCACAATCCATTTTCTTATCACCATCTACCTTAACCTCTTTCACCTTTTTCTCCTTCTCCTCTACTTTCTTCTTTTCCTCTTCAACCTTTGTTTCTTTACTTTCTTTTTCTTCTTTAGCCACCTCCTTCTCTTGCGGTTTCTCTTCCTCTTCAGGCAAATCTAATATAAAGGCGGCGCTGTTTTAGTAGTTTTATCTAGTGGTTTTTCTAATTCATTTAACGGCGCATCTTTTCCTTTTGTTTCATTTTCTATTGTTTGTTGTTCTTGTGTTTTAGTTGTGGCAGTGTTTCCTTCTTCTTGTTTTTCTATTACTTTTTTATCTTCTTCTTTAACCTTCTCTTCTTCTTTTGTGTTATCCTCCTTTTCTTGCTCTTTATTATCTTCTTTTTCTTGTTTATTTTCTATTGATATTTTTCGCATTATTATCTTTATTTTAATCGAACGAAAAATAAAAATTAAAATTATAATTTGCACTGTTAAATGTAAATAATTAAAAAATGTCTAACTATTCATTCATTGATTGTATTAAATTAGATTGTAAGTTTTATCTATCTTATATTGATTTGATTACATTTTATTAATAAGTTATAAATTGTGCTTTCGATTGCTGCTGCTGCTGCTTGTGTTTCTTCTTTTTCTTTAAGAGTGTCTTTTGTTTTTTCTCCTCTTTTTCACCCTTTTATAATTCTTGTTTTTCCACCACCGTTTTTGTTGTTACTTCTTCTTCATTTTTCTCCTCTTCTTTTCTATTTTCTTTTACTTCTTTCCTATATACTTTATAATTTATAGTCCTTCTTCTTCCCTAACATTTTATTTTGATTCCTCAGCTTCTTCAGCTACTTCAACTTCTTTCTCTTGCTCTTCTTCTTTTGTGTTATCCTCCTTTTCTTGCTCTTTATTCTCTTCTTTTTCTTGTTTATTTTCTTCTGCCTTTACTTCTTCCTTTTTCTCTTCTTCTTTAGCAGCTTCTTTTTTAGTTTCTTTAAATCCTTCTGAAGCCTTTTCTTGCACTTTTTCTTCCATTTCTACATCTTCTACTTTATTAGCCAATTCTTTTTCTTTTATCTCCTCCTCCTTCTTATTTTCCCTTTAGCGACTTCTTCCTTTTTATTATCCCTCTCTATTTCCTTAACCTCCTCCTTCTTCTCTTCTTCCACCATCTTTTCTTCTGCCTTATCTCTTCACAATCCATTTTCTTATCACCATCTACCTTAACCTCTTTCACCTTTTTCTCCTTCTCCTCTACTTTCTTCTTTTCCTCTTCAACCTTTGTTTCTTTACTTTCTTTTTCTTCTTTAGCCACCTCCTTCTCTTGCGGTTTCTCTTCCTCTTCAGGCAAATCTAATATAAAGGCGGCGCTGTTTTAGTAGTTTTATCTAGTGGTTTTTCTAATTCATTTAACGGCGCATCTTTTCCTTTTGTTTAATTTTCTATTGTTTTTTGTTCTTGTGTTTTAGTTGTGGCAGTGTTTCCTTCTTCTTGTTTTTCTATTACTTTTTTATCTTCTTCTTTAACCTTCTCTTCTTCTTTTGTGTTATCCTCCTTTTCTTGCTCTTTATTATCTTCTTTTTCTTGTTTATTTTCTATTGATATTTTTCGCATTATTATCTTTATTTTAATCGAACGAAAAATAAAAATTAAAATTATAATTTGCACTGTTAAATGTAAATAATTAAAAAATGTCTAACTATTCATTCATTGATTGTATTAAATTAGATTGTAAGTTTTATCTATCTTATATTGATTTGATTACATTTTATTAATAAGTTATAAATTGTGCTTTCGATTGCTGCTGCTGCTTGTGTTTCTTCTTTTTCTTTAAGAGTGTCTTTTGTTTTTTCTCCTCTTTTTCACCCTTTTATAATTCTTGTTTTTCCACCACCGTTTTTGTTGTTACTTCTTCTTCATTTTTCTCCTCTTCTTTTCTATTTTCTTTTACTTCTTTCCTATATACTTTATAATTTATAGTCCTTCTTCTTCCCTAACATTTTATTTTGATTCCTCAGCTTCTTCAGCTACTTCAACTTCTTTCTCTTGCTCTTCTTCTTTTGTGTTATCCTCCTTTTCTTGCTCTTTATTCTCTTCTTTTTCTTGTTTATTTTCTTCTGCCTTTACTTCTTCCTTTTTCTCTTCTTCTTTAGCAGCTTCTTTTTTAGTTTCTTTAAATCCTTCTGAAGCCTTTTCTTGCACTTTTTCTTCCATTTCTACATCTTCTACTTTATTAGCCAATTCTTTTTCTTTTATCTCCTCCTCCTTCTTATTTTCCCCTTTAGCTACTTCTTCCTTTTTATTATCCCTCTCTATTTCCTTAACCTCCTCCTTCTTCTCCTCTTCCACCTTCTTTTCTTCTGCCTTATCTCTTCACAATCCATTTTCTTATCACCATCTACCTTAACCTCTTTCACCTTTTTCTCCTTCTCCTCTACTTTCTTCTTTTCCTCTTCAACCTTTGTTTCTTTACTTTCTTTTTCTTCTTTAGCCACCTCCTTCTCTTGCGGTTTCTCTTCCTCTTCAGGCAAATCTAATATAAAGGCGGCGCTGTTTTAGTAGTTTTATCTAGTGGTTTTTCTAATTCATTTAACGGCGCATCTTTTCCTTTTGTTTCATTTTCTATTGTTTGTTGTTCTTGTATTTTAGTTGTGGCAGTGTTTCCTTCTTCTTGTTTTTCTATTACTTTTTTATCTTCTTCTTTAACCTTCTCTTCTTCTTTTGTGTTATCCTCCTTTTCTTGCTCTTTATTATCTTCTTTTTCTTGTTTATTTTCTATTGATATTTTTCGCATTATTATCTTTATTTTAATCGAACGAAAAATAAAAATTAAAATTATAATTTGCACTGTTAAATGTAAATAATTAAAAAATGTCTAACTATTCATTCATTGATTGTATTAAATTAGATTGTAAGTTTTATCTATCTTATATTGATTTGATTACATTTTATTAATAAGTTATAAATTGTGCTTTCGATTGCTGCTGCTGCTGGTGTTTCTTCTTTTTCTTTAAGAGTGTCTTTTGTTTTTTCTCCTCTTTTTCACCCTTTTATAATTCTTGTTTTTCCACCACCGTTTTTGTTGTTACTTCTTCTTCATTTTTCTCCTCTTCTTTTCTATTTTCTTTTACTTCTTTCCTATATACTTTATAATTTATAGTCCTTCTTCTTCCCTAACATTTTATTTTGATTCCTCAGCTTCTTCAGCTACTTCAACTTCTTTCTCTTGCTCTTCTTCTTTTGTGTTATCCTCCTTTTCTTGCTCTTTATTCTCTTCTTTTTCTTGTTTATTTTCTTCTGCCTTTACTTCTTCCTTTTTCTCTTCTTCTTTAGCAGCTTCTTTTTTAGTTTCTTTAAATCCTTCTGAAGCCTTTTCTTGCACTTTTTCTTCCATTTCTACATCTTCTACTTTATTAGCCAATTCTTTTTCTTTTATCTCCTCCTCCTTCTTATTTTCCCCTTTAGCTACTTCTTCCTTTTTATTATCCCTCTCTATTTCCTTAACCTCCTCCTTCTTCTCCTCTTCCACCTTCTTTTCTTCTGCCTTATCTCTTCACAATCCATTTTCTTATCACCATCTACCTTAACCTCTTTTACCTTTTTCTCCTTCTCCTCTACTTTCTTCTTTTCCTCTTCAACCTTTGTTTCTTTACTTTCTTTTTCTTCTTTAGCCACCTCCTTCTCTTGCGGTTTCTCTTCCTCTTCAGGCAAATCTAATATAAAGGCGGCGCTGTTTTAGTAGTTTTATCTAGTGGTTTTTCTAATTCATTTAACGGCGCATCTTTTCCTTTTGTTTCATTTTCTATTGTTTTTTGTTCTTGTGTTTTAGTTGTGGCAGTGTTTCCTTCTTCTTGTTTTTCTATTACTTTTTTATCTTCTTCTTTAACCTTCTCTTCTTCTTGTTTAACTTTTTTATCTTCTTCTTTAACTTTTTCTTTTGTTCTTCTTTTTCTTTTAACTTTTCTTCTTCATTTTGTTTTTCTTCGCATTTTTAGTTTCTTCTTTTGCTTCTTCGGTTTTACTTCCGCGTTTGATTTTTCTTTTTCTTCCTCTTTTTTTGTATTTTCCTTTAAGGTTTCTTTATCAGTCTTTTTAGTTTCTTCTACTCCCCCTGTGAGATTTCTTCAGTTTTTTTAGCCGCTGTTTCTTCGGGCTTTCCTTTCTCTAACTTTTCTGTCGCTGCTTCAGCCGTGTTAATTTCTTCGGTTTTTGTTTCCTCTTTTTCTTGTTTTTCCTCGATCTTGCTCCCCCTCCCCCCTCTGTTTTATCCGCTTCTTTAGCTTCTTCTGCAGGTTTTTCTGGAATGTGTAATTTTTCTTCTTCTTCTACTTTCTTTGCTGTTTCTTTCTCTAGTTTATTTTCATTTGCTTCTTGATTTTCTTTATCACTTTCGATTGCTGCTGCTGCTGCTTGTGTTTCTTCTTTTTCTTTAAGAGTTTCTTTTGTTTTTTCTCCTCTTTTTCACCCTTTTATAATTCTTGTTTTTCCACCACCGTTTTTGTTGTTACTTCTTCTTCATTTTTCTCCTCTTCTTTTCTATTTTCTTTTACTTCTTTCCTATATACTTTATAATTTATAGTCCTTCTTCTTCCCTAACATTTTATTTTGATTCCTCAGCTTCTTCAGCTACTTCAACTTCTTTCTCTTGCTCTTCTTCTTTTGTGTTATCCTCCTTTTCTTGCTCTTTATTCTCTTCTTTTTCTTGTTTATTTTCTTCTGCCTTTACTTCTTCCTTTTTCTCTTCTTCTTTAGCAGCTTCTTTTTTAGTTTCTTTAAATCCTTCTGAAGCCTTTTCTTGCACTTTCTCTTCCATTTCTACATCTTCTGCTTTATTAGCCAATTCTTTTTCTTTTATCTCCTCCTCCTTCTAATTTTCCCCTTTAGCTACTTCTTCCTTTTTATTATCCCTCTCTATTTCCTTAACCTCCTCCTTCTTCTCCTCTTCCACCTTCTTTTCTTATGCCTTATCTCTTCACAATCCATTTTCTTATCACCATCTACCTTAACCTCTTTCACCTTTTTCTCCTTCTCCTCTACTTTCTTCTTTCCCTCTTCAATTTCATACCATCGATTAGAGGAAGATTTCGCCCAATTGGTTCCAATGGAAGTGGCCTGCATCGCATGCCAATTTGAGATGTTAGATGCCATTTTCAAAAAAGGAACACCCTTAAACTGTGAGAAAAATATGTTAATGAGTTAATAAATTGTTATTTTTCTTGTGTCTTCAGGCGATTAGGGCCATATACCTTTGATTACATTAAGATTCCATACAATTGGTTCCATAGGAGCTGGCCTGTGCCCCGTACAAATTTCTGTTTTTTGCTGTAATTTTCACAAAAAGATACACCCTTACAATGTAAGATAAAAACGTTAAAAAGTTAATAAAATATTATTTTCTTTTATTTTCAGGCGATTAGGACTAAATACCATTGATTACCGGAAGATTTCATCCAATTGGTTCCATAGGAGGTGTCCTGTGTCGCGTGCCAATTTGTGATGTTAGCTGTCATTTTCAAAAAAGGAACACCCTTAAACTGTAAGCAAAATATGTTAATGAGTTAATAAAATGTTATTTTTCTTGTATCTTCAGGCGATTAGGGCTATAGACCTTTGACTACAAGAAGATTCCATTAAATTGGTTCCATAGGAGCTGGCCTGTGCCCGTACAAATTTCTGTTTTTTGCCGCAATTTTCACATAAAGATACACCCTTACAATGTAACATGAAAACGTTAAAAAGTTAACAAACTATTCTTTTTGTTTTATTTTCTAGCGACTAGAACTAAATACCATTGACTACAGGAAGATTCCATACAATTGGTTCCAGAGGAGCTGGCCTGTGCCCGTACAAATTTCTGTTTTTTGCCGCAATTTTCACATAAAGATACACCCTTACAATGTAACATGAAAACGTTAAAAAGTAAAAAAATATAATTTTTCTTTTGTTTCCCAGCGACTGGGACTAAATACCATTGATTACAGGAAGATTTCATACAATTGGTTCCATAGGAGCTGGCCTATGCCCCGTACAAATTTCTGTTTTTACTGCAATTTTCACAAAAAGATACACCCTTACAATGTAAGATGAAATCGTTAAAAAGTTAAAAAAAATATTCTTTTTCTTTTACTTTCAAGCGACTAGGACTAAATACCATTGATTACAGGAAGATTTCATCCAATTTGTTCCAATGGAAGTGGCCTCTGTCGCGTGCCAATTTGAGATGTTAGCTGCCCTTTTCAAAAAAGGAACACCCTTAAACTGAAAGAAAAAAATGAGAAAAAGTTAATAAAATGTTATTTTTCTTTTCCTTTCAGGCGACTAGAGCTATATACAACCATAAACCATTGGTTCCATAGGAGCTGGCCTGTGCCCCGTACAAATTTCTGTTTTTTGCTGTAATTTTCACAAAAAGATACACCCTTACAATGTAAGATAAAAACGTTAAAAAGTTAATAAAATATTATTTTCTTTTATTTTCAGGCGATTAGGACTAAATACCATTGATTGCAGGAAGATTTCATTAAATTGGTTCCATAAGAGGTGTCCTGTGTCGCGTGCCAATTTGTGATGTTAGCTGACATTTTCAAAAAATGAACACCCTTAAACTGTAAGCAAAATATGTTAATGAGTTAATAAAATGTTATTTTTCTTGTATCTTCAGGCGATTATGGCTATATACCTTTGACTACAAGAAGATTCCATTAAATTGGTTCCATAGGAGCTGGCCTGTGCCCGTACAAATTTCTGTTTTTTGCCGCAATTTTCACATAGAGATACACCCTTACAATGTAACATGAAAACGTTAAAAAGTTAACAAACTATTCTTTTTGTTTTATTTTCTAGCGACTAGAACTTAATACCATTAACTACAGGAAGATTCCATACAATTGGTTCCATAGGAGCTGGCCTGTGCCCCGTACAAATTTCTGCTTTTTGCTTTAATTTTCACATAAAGATACACCCTTACAATGTAAGATGAAATCGTTAAAAAGTTAAAAAAAAATATTCTTTTTCTTTTACTTTCAAGCGACTAGGACTAAATACCATTGATTACAGGAAGATTTCATCCAATTTGTTCCAATGGAAGTGGCCTCTGTCGCGTGCCAATTTGAGATGTTAGCTGCCCTTTTCAAAAAAGGAACACCCTTAAACTGTAAGAAAAAAATGAGAAAAAGTTAATAAAATGTTATTTTTCTTTTCCTTTCAGGCGACTAGAGCTATATACAACCATAAACTGTAAGAAAAAATGATAAAAAGTTAATAAAACGTTTCTTTTACTTTCAGCCGACTAGAGCTATATACCTTTGACTACATTAAGATTCCATACAATTGGTTCCATAGGAGCTGGCCTGTGCCCCGTACAAATTTCTGTTTTTTGCTGTAATTTTCACAAAAAGATACACCCTTACAATGTAAGATCAAAACGTTAAAAAGTTAATAAAACATTATTTTCTTTTATTTTCAGGCGATTAGGACTAAATACCATTGATTACCGGAAGATTTCTTCCAATTGGTTCCATAGGAGGTGTCCTGTGTTGCGTGCCAATTTGGGATGTTAGCTGACATTTTCAAAAAAGGAACACCCTTAAACTGTAAGAAAAATATGTTAATGAGTTAATAAAATGTTATTTTTCTTGTATCTTCAGGCGATTAGGGCTATATACCTTTGACTGCAAGAAGATTCCATTAAATTAGTTTCATAGGAGCTGGCCTGTGCCCCGTACAAATTTCTGTTTTTACTGCAATTTTCACATAAAGATACACCCTTACAATGTAACATGAAAACGTTAAAAAGTTAACAAACTATTCTTTTTCTTTTATTTTCTAGCGACTAGGACTAAATACCATTGACTACAGGAAGATTCCATACAATTGGTTCCATACAAGCTGGCCTATGCCCCGTACAAATTTCTGTTTTTACTGCAATTTTCACAAAACGATACACCCTTACAATGTAAGATGAAATCGTTAAAAAGTTAAAAAAAAATATTCTTTTTCTTTTACTTTCAAGCGACTAGGACTAAATACCATTGATTGCAGGAAGATTTCATCCAATTTGTTCCAATGGAAGTGGCCTGTGTCGCGTGCCAATTTGAGATGTTAGCTGCGCTTTTCAAAAAAGGAACACCCTTAAACTGTAAGAAAAAAATGTGAAAAAGTTAATAAAATGTTATTTTTCTTTTCCTTTCAGACGACTAGAGCTATATACCTTTGATTACATTAAGATTCCATACAATTGGTTCCATAGGAGCTGGCCTGTGCCCCGTACAAATTTCTGTTTTTTGCTGCAATTTTCACAAAAAGTTACACCCTTACAATGTGAGATAAAAACGTTGAAAGGTTAATAAAATATTATTTTTCTTTTATTCTCAGGCGATTAGGACTAAATACCATTGATTACTGGAAGATTTCATCCAATTGGTTTCATGGGAGGTGTCCTGTGTCGCGTGCCAATTTGAGATGTTAGCCGCCATTTTCAAAAAATTAACACCCTTAAACTGTAAGAAAAATATGTTAATGAATCAATAAAATGATATTTTTCTTGTATCTTCAGGCGATTATGGCTATATACCTTTGACTGCAAGAAGATTCCATTAAATTGGTTCCAAAGGAGCTGGCCTGTGCCCCGTACAAATTTCTGTTTTTTGCTGCAATTTTCACAAAAAGATACACCCTTACAATGTAAGATAAAAACGTTAAAAAGTTAACAAACTATTCTTTTGCTTTTATTTTCTAGCGACTGGTACTAAATACCTTTCATTAAAGGAAGATTTGATACAGTTGGCTCCACAGGAGTTGGCCTGTGTCGCGTGCCAATTTGAGATGTTAGCTGCCATTTTAAAAAAAGGAACACCCTTAAACTGTAAGAAAAAAATGATAGAAAGTTAATAAAATGTTATTTTTCTTTTACCTTCAGGCGACTACAGCTACATACCTTTGACTACATAAAGATTCCGTACAATTGGTTCCATAGGAGTTGGCCTGTGCCCCGTACAAATTTCTGTTTTTACTGCAATTTTCACATAAAGATACACCCTTACAATGTAACATGAAAACGTTAAAAGGTTAACAAACTATTCTTTTTCTTTTATTTTCTAGCGAATAGGACTAAATACCATTGACTACCGGAAGATTTCATCCAATTGGTTCCATAGGAGGTGTCGTGTGTCGCGTGCCAATTTGAGAAGTTAGCTGCCATTTTCAAAAAAAGGAACACCCTTAAACTGTAAGAAAAATATGTTAATGAGTTAATAAAATGTTATTTTTCTTACATCCTCAGGCGACTAGGGCTATATACTTTTGACTGCAAGAAGATTCCATTCAATTGGTTCCGTAAGAGCTGGGCTGTGCCCCGTACAAATTTCTGTTTTTTGCTGCAATTTTCACAAAAAGATACACAATACAATGTAAGATAAAAACGTTAAAAAGTTAATAAAATATTATGTTTCCTTTATTTTCAGGCGATTAGTACTAAATACCATTGATTGCCGGAAAATCTCATCCAATTGGTTCCATAGGAGATGTCCTGTGTCGCATGCCAATTTGAGATGTTAGCTGCCATTTTCAAAAAAAGGAACACACGTGAACTGTAAAAAAAAATGTTAAAAGGTTAATAAAATGTTACTTTTCTATTACTTTCACATGATTAGGGCTATTTAACTTTAACTACAGGAAGATTCCATCCAATTGGTTCCATAAGAGCTGGCCTATGCCCCGTACAAATTTCGTTTTTTGCTGTAATTTTCACATAAAGATACATCCTTACAATATAAGATGAAAACGTTAAAAAGTTAATAAAATATTCTTTTTCTTTTATTTTCTAGCGAGTAGGACTAAATACCATTGATTAGAGGAAGATTTCATCCAATTGGTTCCAATGGAAATGCCCTGTGTCACGTGCCAATTTGAGATGTTAGCTGCCATTTTCAAAAAAGCAACACCCTTAAACTGTAAGAAAAATATGTTAGTGAGTTAACAAAATGTAATTTTTCTGGCATCTTCAGGCGATTAGGGCTATATACCTTTGACTACAGGAAGATTCCATTCAATTGGTTCCACAACAGCTGGCCTGCGCCCCGTACAAATTTCTGTTTTTTGCTGCAATTTTCACATAAAGATACACCCATACAATGTAAGATAAAAACGTTGAAAACTTAAAAAAATATAATTTTTCTTTAATTTTCTAGCGACTAGAACTACATACCATTGACTACAAGAAGATTTCATACAATTGGTTCCAAAGGAGGTGGCCTGTGCCCCGTACAAATTTCTCTTTTTTGCTTCAATTTTCACATAAAGATACACCCTTACAATGTAACATGAAAACGTTAAAAAGTTAAAAAAATATTATTTTTCTTTTATTTTCTAGCGACTAGGACTACATACCATTGATTACAAGAAGATTTCATACAATTGGTTCCAAAGGAGGTGGCCTGTGCCCCGTACAAATTTCTGTTTTTTGCTTCAATTTTCACGTAAAGATACACCCTTACAATGTAACATGAAAACATTAAAAAGATAAAACAATATTATTTTTCTTTTATTTTCTAGCGATTAGGACTACATACCATTGATTACAAGAAGATTTCATACAATTGGTTCCAAAGGAGGTGGCCTGTGTCGAGTGTCAATAAGAGATGTTAGCTGCCATTTTCAAAAAAAGGAACACACTTGAACTGTAAAAAAAAATGTTAAAAGGTTAATAAAATGTTATTTTTCTTTTACTTTCACACGATTAGGGCTATTTAACTTTAACTACAGGAAGATTCGATCCAATTGGTTCCATAGGAGCTGGTCTATGCCCCGTACAAATTTCGTTTTTTGCTGTAATTTTCACATAAAGATACATCCTTACAATATAAGATGAAAACGTTAAAAAGTTAATAAAATATTCTTTTTCTTTTATTTTCTAGCGACTAGGACTACATACCATTGATTACAAGAAGATTTCATACAATTGGTTCCAAAGGAGGTGGCCTGTGTCGAGTGTCAATTTGAGATGTTAGCTGCCATTTTCAAAAAAAGGAACACACTTGAACTGTAAAAAAAAAATGTTAAAAGGTTAATAAAATGTTATTTTTCTTATACTTTCACACGATTAGGGCTATATACCTTTGACTACAGGAAGATTCCATTCAATTGGTTCCACAACAGCTGGCCTGCGCCCCGTACAAATTTCTATTTTTTGCTGCAATTTTCACAAAAAGATACACTCTTACAATGTAAGATAAAAACGTTAAAAGGTTAAAAAAATGTTATTTTTCTTTTATTTTCTAGCGACTAGGACTACATACCATTGATTACAAGAAGCTTTCATTAAATTTGTTCCATAGGAGGTGGCAGGTATCGAGTGCCAATTTGAGATGTTAGCTGCCATTTTCAAAAAAAAAAAAAAAAACACTTAAACTGTAAAAAAAATGTTAAAAAGTAAATAAAATGTCATTTTTCCTTTACTTTCAAGCGATTTGGGCTATATACCTTTGACTACAGGAAGATTCCATACAATTGGTTCCATAGGAGCTGGCCTGTGCCCCGTACAAATTTCTGTTTTTTGCTTCAATTTTCACATAAAGATACGCCCTTACAATGTAAGATAAAAACGTTGAAAAGTTAAAAAAATATTATTTTTCTTTTATTTTCTAGCGACTAGGACTACATACCATTGACTACAAGAAGATTGAATACAATTGGTTCCAAAGGAGGTGGCCTGTGCCCCGTACAAATTTCTGTTTTTTGCTTCAATTTTCACTTAAAGATACACCCTTACAATGTAACATGAAAACGTTAAAAAGTTAAAAAAATATTATTTTTTCTTTTATTTTCTAGCGACTAGGACTACATACAATTGATTACAAGAAGATTTCATACAATTGGTTCCAAAGGGGGTGGCCTGTATCGAGTGCCAATTTGAGATGTTAGCTGCCATTTTCAAAAGAGGAACACCCATAAACTGTAAGAAAAATATGTTAATGAGTTAATAAAATGTAATTTTTTTGTATCTTCAGGCGATTAGGGCTATATACCTTTGACTGCAAGAAGATTCCATTCAATTGGTTCCAATAACAGCTGGCCTGTGCCCCGTACAAATTTCTGTTTTTTGCTGCAATTTTCACATAAAGATACACCCATACAATGTAAGATAAAAACGTTAAAAAGTTAAAAAAATATTATTTTTATATTATTTTCAAGCGACTAGGACTACATACCATTGATTACGGGAAGATTTCATACAATAGGTTCCAAAGGGGGTGGCCTGTATCGAGTGCCAATTTGAGATGTTAGCTGCCATTTTCAAAAAAAGGAACACACTTGAACTGTAAAAAAAAAATGTTAAAAGGTTAATAAAATGTTATTTTTCTTTTACTTTCACACGATTAGGGCTATTTAACTTTAACTGCAGGAAGATTCCATCCAATTGGTTCCATAGGAGCTGGCCTATGCCCCGTACAAATTTCGTTTTTTGCTGTAATTTTCACATAAAGATACATCCTTACAATATAAGATGAAAACGTTAAAAAGTTAATAAAATATTCTTTTTCTTTTATTTTCTAGCGACTAGGACTACATACCATTGATTACAAGAAGCTTTCATTAAATTGGTTCCATAGGAGGTGGCAGGTATCGAGTGCCAATTTGAGATGTTAGCTGCCATTTTCAAAAAAAAAAAAACACACTTAAACTGTAAAAAAAATGTTAAAAAGTAAATAAAATGTCATTTTTCCTTTACTTTCAAGCGATTTGGGCCATATACCTTTGACTACAGGAAGATTCCATACAATTGGTTCCATAGGAGCTGGCGTGTGCCCCGTACAAATTTCTGTTTTTTGCTTCAATTTTCACATAAAGATACGCCCTTACAATGTAAGATAAAAACGTTGAAAAGTTAAAAAAATATTATTTTTCTTTTATTTTCTAGCGACTAGGACTACATACCATTGATTACAAGAAGATTTCATACAATTGGTTCCAAAGGAGGTGGCCTGTGTCGAGTGTCAATTTGAGATGTTAGCTGCCATTTTCAAAAAAAAAAACACATTTAAACTGTAAAAAAAATGTTAAAAGGTAAATAAAATGTCATTTTTCCTTTACTTTCAAGCGATTTGGGCCATATACCTTTGACTACAGGAAGATTCCATACAATTGGTTCCATAGGAGCTGGCCTGTGCCCCGTACAAATTTCTGTTTTTTGCTTCAATTTTCACATAAAGATACGCCCTTACAATGTAAGATAAAAACGTTGAAAAGTTAAAAAAATATTATTTTTCTTTTATTTTCTAGCGACTAGGACTACATACCATTGATTACAAGAAGATTTCATACAATTGGTTCCAAAGGAGGTGGCCTGTGTCGAGTGTCAATTTGAGATGTTAGCTGCCATTTTCAAAAAAAGGAACACACTTGAACTGCAAAAAAAAAATGTTAAAAGGTTAATAAAATGTTATTTTTCTTATACTTTCACACGATTAGGGCTATATACCTTTGACTACAGGAAGATTCCATTCAATTGGTTCCACAACAGCTGGCCTGCGCCCCGTACAAATTTCTATTTTTTGCTGCAATTTTCACAAAAAGATACACTCTTACAATGTAAGATAAAAACGTTAAAAGGTTAAAAAAATGTTATTTTTCTTTTATTTTCTAGCGACTAGGACTACATACCATTGATTACAAGAAGCTTTCATTAAATTTGTTCCATAGGAGGTGGCAGGTATCGAGTGCCAATTTGAGATGTTAGCTGCCATTTTCAAAAAAAAAAAACACTTAAACTGTAAAAAAAATGTTAAAAAGTAAATAAAATGTCATTTTTCCTTTACTTTCAAGCGATTTGGGCTATATACCTTTGACTACAGGAAGATTCCATTAAATTGGTTCCATAGGAGCTGGCCTGTGCCCGTACAAATTTCTGTTTTTTGCCGCAATTTTCACATAGAGATACACCCTTACAATGTAACATGAAAACGTTAAAAAGTTAAAAAAATATTATTTTTCTTTTATTTTCTAGCGACTAGGACTACATACAATTGATTACAAGAAGATTTCATACAATTGGTTCCAAAGGGGGTGGCCTGTGCCCCGTACAAATTTCTGTTTTTTGCTTCAATTTTCACTTAAAGATACACCCTTACAATGTAACATGAAAACGTTAAAAAGTTAAAAAAATATTATTTTTCTTTTATTTTCTAGCGACTAGGACTACATACAATTGATTACAAGAAGATTTCATACAATTGGTTCCAAAGGGGGTGGCCTGTATCGAGTGCCAATTTGAGATGTTAGCTGCCATTTTCAAAAGAGGAACACCCATAAACTGTAAGAAAAATATGTTAATGAGTTAATAAAATGTAATTTTTTTGTATCTTCAGGCGATTAGGGCTATATACCTTTGACTGCAAGAAGATTCCATTCAATTGGTTCCAATAACAGCTGGCCTGTGCCCCGTACAAATTGCTGTTTTTCGCTGCCATTTTCACATAAAGATACATCCTTACAATGTAAGATAAAAACGTTAAAAAGTTAAAAAAATATTATTTTTATATTATTTTCAAGCGACTAGGACTACATACCATTGATTACGGGAAGATTTCATACAATAGGTTCCAAAGGGGGTGGCCTGTATCGAGTGCCAATTTGAGATGTTAGCTGCCATTTTCAAAAAAAGGAACACACTTGAACTGTAAAAAAAAAATGTTAAAAGGTTAATAAAATGTTATTTTTCTTTTACTTTCACACGATTAGGGCTATTTAACTTTAACTGCAGGAAGATTCCATCCAATTGGTTCCATAGGAGCTGGTCTATGCCCCGTACAAATTTCGTTTTTTGCTGTAATTTTCACAAAAAGATACACCCTTACAATGTAAGATAAAAACGTTAAAAAGTTAATAAAATATTATTTTCTTTTATTTTCAGGCGATTAGGACTAAATACCATTGATTGCAGGAAGATTTCATTAAATTGGTTCCATAAGAGGTGTCCTGTGTCGCGTGCCAATTTGTGATGTTAGCTGACATTTTCAAAAAATGAACACCCTTAAACTGTAAGCAAAATATGTTAATGAGTTAATAAAATGTTATTTTTCTTGTATCTTCAGGCGATTATGGCTATATACCTTTGACTACAAGAAGATTCCATTAAATTGGTTCCATAGGAGCTGGCCTGTGCCCGTACAAATTTCTGTTTTTTGCCGCAATTTTCACATAGAGATACACCCTTACAATGTAACATGAAAACGTTAAAAAGTTAACAAACTATTATTTTTGTTTTATTTTCTAGCGACTAGAACTTAATACCATTAACTACAGGAAGATTCCATACAATTGGTTCCATAGGAGCTGGCCTGTGCCCCGTACAAATTTCTGCTTTTTGCTTTAATTTTCACATAAAGATACACCCTTACAATGTAAGATGAAATCGTTAAAAAGTTAAAAAAAAATATTCTTTTTCTTTTACTTTCAAGCGACTAGGACTAAATACCATTGATTACAGGAAGATTTCATCCAATTTGTTCCAATGGAAGTGGCCTCTGTCGCGTGCCAATTTGAGATGTTAGCTGCCCTTTTCAAAAAAGGAACACCCTTAAACTGTAAGAAAAAAATGAGAAAAAGTTAATAAAATGTTATTTTTCTTTTCCTTTCAGGCGACTAGAGCTATATACAACCATAAACTGTAAGAAAAAATGATAAAAAGTTAATAAAACGTTTTTTTTACTTTCAGCCGACTAGAGCTATATACCTTTGACTACATTAAGATTCCATACAATTGGTTCCATAGGAGCTGGCCTGTGCCCCGTACAAATTTCTGTTTTTTGCTGTAATTTTCACAAAAAGATACACCCTTACAATGTAAGATCAAAACGTTAAAAAGTTAATAAAACATTATTTTCTTTTATTTTCAGGCGATTAGGACTAAATACCATTGATTACCGGAAGATTTCTTCCAATTGGTTCCATAGGAGGTGTCCTGTGTTGCGTGCCAATTTGGGATGTTAGCTGACATTTTCAAAAAAGGAACACCCTTAAACTGTAAGAAAAATATGTTAATGAGTTAATAAAATGTTATTTTTCTTGTATCTTCAGGCGATTAGGGCTATATACCTTTGACTGCAAGAAGATTCCATTAAATTAGTTTCATAGGAGCTGGCCTGTGCCCCGTACAAATTTCTGTTTTTACTGCAATTTTCACATAAAGATACACCCTTACAATGTAACATGAAAACGTTAAAAAGTTAACAAACTATTCTTTTTCTCTTATTTTCTAGCGACTAGGACTAAATACCATTGACTACAGGAAGATTCCATACAATTGGTTCCATACAAGCTGGCCTATGCCCCGTACAAATTTCTGTTTTTACTGCAATTTTCACAAAACGATACACCCTTACAATGTAAGATGAAATCGTTAAAAAGTTAAAAAAAAATATTCTTTTTCTTTTACTTTCAAGCGACTAGGACTAAATACCATTGATTGCAGGAAGATTTCATCCAATTTGTTCCAATGGAAGTGGCCTGTGTCGCGTGCCAATTTGAGATGTTAGCTGCGCTTTTCAAAAAAGGAACACCCTTAAACTGTAAGAAAAAAATGTGAAAAAGTTAATAAAATGTTATTTTTCTTTTCCTTTCAGACGACTAGAGCTATATACCTTTGATTACATTAAGATTCCATACAATTGGTTCCATAGGAGCTGGCCTGTGCCCCGTACAAATTTCTGTTTTTTGCTGCAATTTTCACAAAAAGTTACACCCTTACAATGTGAGATAAAAACGTTGAAAGGTTAATAAAATATTATTTTTCTTTTATTCTCAGGCGATTAGGACTAAATACCATTGATTACCGGAAGATTTCATCCAATTGGTTTCATGGGAGGTGTCCTGTGTCGCGTGCCAATTTGAGATGTTAGCCGCCATTTTCAAAAAATTAACACCCTTAAACTGTAAGAAAAATATGTTAATGAATCAATAAAATGATATTTTTCTTGTATCTTCAGGCGATTATGGCTATATACCTTTGACTGCAAGAAGATTCCATTAAATTGGTTCCAAAGGAGCTGGCCTGTGCCCCGTACAAATTTCTGTTTTTTGCTGCAATTTTCACAAAAAGATACACCCTTACAATGTAAGATAAAAACGTTAAAAAGTTAACAAACTATTCTTTTGCTTTTATTTTCTAGCGACTGGTACTAAATACCTTTCATTAAAGGAAGATTTGATACAGTTGGCTCCACAGGAGTTGGCCTGTGTCGCGTGCCAATTTGAGATGTTAGCTGCCATTTTAAAAAAAGGAACACCCTTAAACTGTAAGAAAAAATTGATAGAAAGTTAATAAAATGTTATTTTTCTTTTACCTTCAGGCGACTACAGCTACATACCTTTGACTACATAAAGATTCCGTACAATTGGTTCCATAGGAGTTGGCCTGTGCCCCGTACAAATTTCTGTTTTTACTGCAATTTTCACATAAAGATACACCCTTACAATGTAACATGAAAACGTTAAAAGGTTAACAAACTATTCTTTTTCTTTTATTTTCTAGCGAATAGGACTAAATACCATTGACTACCGGAAGATTTCATCCAATTGGTTCCATAGGAGGTGTCGTGTGTCGCGTGCCAATTTGAGAAGTTAGCAGCCATTTTCAAAAAAAGGAACACCCTTAAACTGTAAGAAAAATATGTTAATGAGTTAATAAAATGTTATTTTTCTTACATCCTCAGGCGACTAGGGCTATATACTTTTGACTGCAAGAAGATTCCATTCAATTGGTTCCGTAAGAGCTGGGCTGTGCCCCGTACAAATTTCTGTTTTTTGCTGCAATTTTCACAAAAAGATACACAATACAATGTAAGATAAAAACGTTAAAAAGTTAATAAAATATTATGTTTCCTTTATTTTCAGGCGATTAGTACTAAATACCATTGATTGCCGGAAAATCTCATCCAATTGGTTCCATAGGAGGTGTCCTGTGTCGCATGCCAATTTGAGATGTTAGCTGCCATTTTCAAAAAAAGGAACACACTTGAACTGTAAAAAAAAATGTTAAAAGGTTAATAAAATGTTACTTTTCTATTACTTTCACATGATTAGGGCTATTTAACTTTAACTACAGGAAGATTCCATCCAATTGGTTCCATAAGAGCTGGCCTATGCCCCGTACAAATTTCGTTTTTTGCTGTAATTTTCACATAAAGATACATCCTTACAATATAAGATGAAAACGTTAAAAAGTTAATAAAATATTCTTTTTCTTTTATTTTCTAGCGAGTAGGACTAAATACCATTGATTAGAGGAAGATTTCATCCAATTGGTTCCAATGGAAATGCCCTGTGTCACGTGCCAATTTGAGATGTTAGCTGCCATTTTCAAAAAAGCAACACCCTTAAACTGTAAGAAAAATATGTTAGTGAGTTAACAAAATGTAATTTTTCTGGCATCTTCAGGCGATTAGGGCTATATACCTTTGACTACAGGAAGATTCCATTCAATTGGTTCCACAACAGCTGGCCTGCGCCCCGTACAAATTTCTGTTTTTTGCTGCAATTTTCACATAAAGATACACCCATACAATGTAAGATAAAAACGTTGAAAACTTAAAAAAATATAATTTTTCTTTAATTTTCTAGCGACTAGAACTACATACCATTGACTACAAGAAGATTTCATACAATTGGTTCCAAAGGAGGTGGCCTGTGCCCCGTACAAATTTCTCTTTTTTGCTTCAATTTTCACATAAAGATACACCCTTACAATGTAACATGAAAACGTTAAAAAGTTAAAAAAATATTATTTTTCTTTTATTTTCTAGCGACTAGGACTACATACCATTGATTACAAGAAGATTTCATACAATTGGTTCCAAAGGAGGTGGCCTGTGCCCCGTACAAATTTCTGTTTTTTGCTTCAATTTTCACGTAAAGATACACCCTTACAATGTAACATGAAAACATTAAAAAGATAAAACAATATTATTTTTCTTTTATTTTCTAGCGATTAGGACTACATACCATTGATTACAAGAAGATTTCATACAATTGGTTCCAAAGGAGGTGGCCTGTGTCGAGTGTCAATAAGAGATGTTAGCTGCCATTTTCAAAAAAAGGAACACACTTGAACTGTAAAAAAAAATGTTAAAAGGTTAATAAAATGTTATTTTTCTTTTACTTTCACACGATTAGGGCTATTTAACTTTAACTACAGGAAGATTCGATCCAATTGGTTCCATAGGAGCTGGTCTATGCCCCGTACAAATTTCGTTTTTTGCTGTAATTTTCACATAAAGATACATCCTTACAATATAAGATGAAAACGTTAAAAAGTTAATAAAATATTCTTTTTCTTTTATTTTCTAGCGATTAGGACTACATACCATTGATTACAAGAAGGTTTCATACAATTGGTTCCAAAGGAGGTGGCCTGTGTCGAGTGTCAATTTGAGATGTTAGCTGCCATTTTCAAAAAAAGGAACACACTTGAACTGTAAAAAAAAAATGTTAAAAGGTTAATAAAATGTTATTTTTCTTATACTTTCACACGATTAGGGCTATATACCTTTGACTACAGGAAGATTCCATTCAATTGGTTCCACAACAGCTGGCCTGCGCCCCGTACAAATTTCTATTTTTTGCTGCAATTTTCACAAAAAGATACACTCTTACAATGTAAGATAAAAACGTTAAAAGGTTAAAAAAATGTTATTTTTCTTTTATTTTCTAGCGACTAGGACTACATACCATTGATTACAAGAAGCTTTCATTAAATTTGTTCCATAGGAGGTGGCAGGTATCGAGTGCCAATTTGAGATGTTAGCTGCCATTTTCAAAAAAAAAAAAAAAAACACTTAAACTGTAAAAAAAATGTTAAAAAGTAAATAAACTGTCATTTTTCCTTTACTTTCAAGCGATTTGGGCTATATACCTTTGACTACAGGAAGATTCCATACAATTGGTTCCATAGGAGCTGGCCTGTGCCCCGTACAAATTTCTGTTTTTTGCTTCAATTTTCACATAAAGATACGCCCTTACAATGTAAGATAAAAACGTTGAAAAGTTAAAAAAATATTATTTTTCTTTTATTTTCTAGCGACTAGGACTACATACCATTGACTACAAGAAGATTCAATACAATTGGTTCCAAAGGAGGTGGCCTGTGCCCCGTACAAATTTCTGTTTTTTGCTTCAATTTTCACTTAAAGATACACCCTTACAATGTAACATGAAAACGTTAAAAAGTTAAAAAAATATTATTTTTTCTTTTATTTTCTAGCGACTAGGACTACATACAATTGATTACAAGAAGATTTCATACAATTGGTTCCAAAGGGGGTGGCCTGTATCGAGTGCCAATTTGAGATGTTAGCTGCCATTTTCAAAAGAGGAACACCCATAAACTGTAAGAAAAATATGTTAATGAGTTAATAAAATGTAATTTTTTTGTATCTTCAGGCGATTAGGGCTATATACCTTTGACTGCAAGAAGATTCCATTCAATTGGTTCCAATAACAGCTGGCCTGTGCCCCGTACAAATTTCTGTTTTTTGCTGCAATTTTCACATAAAGATACACCCATACAATGTAAGATAAAAACGTTAAAAAGTTAAAAAAATATTATTTTTATATTATTTTCAAGCGACTAGGACTACATACCATTGATTACGGGAAGATTTCATACAATAGGTTCCAAAGGGGGTGGCCTGTATCGAGTGCCAATTTGAGATGTTAGCTGCCATTTTCAAAAAAAGGAACACACTTGAACTGTAAAAAAAAAATGTTAAAAGGTTAATAAAATGTTATTTTTCTTTTACTTTCACACGATTAGGGCTATTTAACTTTAACTGCAGGAAGATTCCATCCAATTGGTTCCATAGGAGCTGGCCTATGCCCCGTACAAATTTCGTTTTTTGCTGTAATTTTCACATAAAGATACATCCTTACAATATAAGATGAAAACGTTAAAAAGTTAATAAAATATTCTTTTTCTTTTATTTTCTAGCGACTAGGACTACATACCATTGATTACAAGAAGCTTTCATTAAATTGGTTCCATAGGAGGTGGCAGGTATCGAGTGCCAATTTGAGATGTTAGCTGCCATTTTCAAAAAAAAAACACAATTAAACTGTAAAAAAAATGTTAAAAAGTAAATAAAATGTCATTTTTCCTTTACTTTCAAGCGATTTGGGCCATATACCTTTGACTACAGGAAGATTCCATACAATTGGTTCCATAGGAGCTGGCGTGTGCCCCGTACAAATTTCTGTTTTTTGCTTCAATTTTCACATAAAGATACGCCCTTACAATGTAAGATAAAAACGTTGAAAAGTTAAAAAAATATTATTTTTCTTTTATTTTCTAGCGACTAGGACTACATACCATTGATTACAAGAAGATTTCATACAATTGGTTCCAAAGGAGGTGGCCTGTGTCGAGTGTCAATTTGAGATGTTAGCTGCCATTTTCAAAAAAAGGAACACACTTGAACTGCAAAAAAAAAATGTTAAAAGGTTAATAAAATGTTATTTTTCTTATACTTTCACACGATTAGGGCTATATACCTTTGACTACAGGAAGATTCCATTCAATTGGTTCCACAACAGCTGGCCTGCGCCCCGTACAAATTTCTATTTTTTGCTGCAATTTTCACAAAAAGATACACTCTTACAATGTAAGATAAAAACGTTAAAAGGTTAAAAAAATGTTATTTTTCTTTTATTTTCTAGCGACTAGGACTACATACCATTGATTACAAGAAGCTTTCATTAAATTTGTTCCATAGGAGGTGGCAGGTATCGAGTGCCAATTTGAGATGTTAGCTGCCATTTTCAAAAAAAAAAAACACTTAAACTGTAAAAAATATGTTAAAAAGTAAATAAAATGTCATTTTTCCTTTACTTTCAAGCGATTTGGGCTATATACCTTTGACTACAGGAAGATTCCATACAATTGGTTCCATAGGAGCTGGCCTGTGCCCCGTACAAATTTCTGTTTTTTGCTTCAATTTTCACATAAAGATACGCCCTTACAATGTAAGATAAAAACGTTGAAAAGTTAAAAAAATATTATTTTTCTTTTATTTTCTAGCGACTAGGACTACATACCATTGACTACAAGAAGATTCAATACAATTGGTTCCACAAGGAGGTGGCCTGTGCCCCGTACAAATTTCTGTTTTTTGCTTCAATTTTCACTTAAAGATACACCCTTACAATGTAACATGAAAACGTTAAAAAGTTAAAAAAATATTATTTTTCTTTTATTTTCTAGCGACTAGGACTACATACAATTGATTACAAGAAGATTTCATACAATTGGTTCCAAAGGGGGTGGCCTGTATCGAGTGCCAATTTGAGATGTTAGCTGCCATTTTCAAAAGAGGAACACCCATAAACTGTAAGAAAAATATGTTAATGAGTTAATAAAATGTAATTTTTTTGTATCTTCAGGCGATTAGGGCTATATACCTTTGACTGCAAGAAGATTCCATTCAATTGGTTCCAATAACACCTGGCCTGTGCCCCGTACAAATTTCTGTTTTTCGCTGCAATTTTCACATAAAGATACATCCTTACAATGTAAGATAAAAACGTTAAAAAGTTAAAAAAATATTATTTTTATATTATTTTCAAGCGACTAGGACTACATACCATTGATTACGGGAAGATTTCATACAATAGGTTCCAAAGGGGGTGGCCTGTATCGAGTGCCAATTTGAGATGTTAGCTGCCATTTTCAAAAAAAGGAACACACTTGAACTGTAAAAAAAAATGTTAAAAGGTTAATAAAATGTTATTTTTCTTTTACTTTCACACGATTAGGGCTATTTAACTTTAACTGCAGGAAGATTCCATCCAATTGGTTCCATAGGAGCTGGTCTATGCCCCGTACAAATTTCGTTTTTTGCTGTAATTTTCACATAAAGATACATCCTTACAATATAAGATGAAAACGTTAAAAAGTTAATAAAATATTCTTTTTCTTTTATTTTCTAGCGACTAGGACTACATACCATTGATTACAAGAAGCTTTCATTAAATTGGTTCCATAGGAGGTGGCAGGTATCGAGTGCCAATTTGAGATGTTAGCTGCCATTTTCAAAAAAAAAAAACACATTTAAACTGTAAAAAAAATGTTAAAAAGTAAATAAAATGTCATTTTTCCTTTACTTTCAAGCGATTTGGGCCATATACCTTTGACTACAGGAAGATTCCATACAATTGGTTCCATAGGAGCTGGCGTGTGCCCCGTACAAATTTCTGTTTTTTGCTTCAATTTTCACATAAAGATACGCCCTTACAATGTAAGATAAAAACGTTGAAAAGTTAAAAAAATATTATTTTTCTTTTATTTTCTAGCGACTAGGACTACATACCATTGATTACAAGAAGATTTCATACAATTGGTTCCAAAGGAGGTGGCCTGTGTCGAGTGTCAATTTGAGATGTTAGCTGCCATTTTCAAAAAAAGGAACACACTTGAACTGCAAAAAAAAAATGTTAAAAGGTTAATAAAATGTTATTTTTCTTATACTTTCACACGATTAGGGCTATATACCTTTGACTACAGGAAGATTCCATTCAATTGGTTCCACAACAGCTGGCCTGCGCCCCGTACAAATTTCTATTTTTTGCTGCAATTTTCACAAAAAGATACACTCTTACAATGTAAGATAAAAACGTTAAAAGGTTAAAAAAATGTTATTTTTCTTTTATTTTCTAGCGACTAGGACTACATACCATTGATTACAAGAAGCTTTCATTAAATTTGTTCCATAGGAGGTGGCAGGTATCGAGTGCGAATTTGAGATGTTAGCTGCCATTTTCAAAAAAAAAAAAAAACACTTAAACTGTAACAAAAATGTTAAAAAGTAAATAAAATGTCATTTTTCCTTTACTTTCAAGCGATTTGGGCTATATACCTTTGACTACAGGAAGATTCCATACAATTGGTTCCATAGGAGCTGGCCTGTGCCCCGTACAAATTTCTGTTTTTTGCTTCAATTTTCACATAAAGATACGCCCTTACAATGTAAGATAAAAACGTTGAAAAGTTAAAAAAATATTATTTTTCTTTTATTTTCTAGCGACTAGGACTACATACCATTGACTACAAGAAGATTCAATACAATTGGTTCCACAAGGAGGTGGCCTGTGCCCCGTACAAATTTCTGTTTTTTGCTTCAATTTTCACATAAAGATACGCCCTTACAATGTAAGATAAAAACGTTGAAAAGTTAAAAAAATATTATTTTTCTTTTATTTTCTAGCGACTAGGACTACATACCATTGACTACAAGAAGATTTAATACAATTGGTTCCAAAGGAGGTGGCCTGTATCGAGTGCCAATTTGAGATGTTAGCTGCCATTTTCAAAAGAGGAACACCCATAAACTGTAAGAAAAATATGTTAATGAGTTAATAAAATGTAATTTTTTTGTATCTTCAGGCGATTAGGGCTATATACCTTTGACTGCAAGAAGATTCCATTCAATTGGTTCCAATAACAGCTGGCCTGTGCCCCGTACAAATTTCTGTTTTTCGCTGCAATTTTCACATAAAGATACATCCTTACAATGTAAGATAAAAACGTTAAAAAGTTAAAAAAATATTATTTTTATATTATTTTCAAGCGACTAGGACTACATACCATTGATTACGGGAAGATTTCATACAATATGTTCCAACGGAAGAAGCCTGTATTGCGTGCCAATTTGAGATGTTAGCTGCCATTTTCAAAAAAAGGAACACACTTGAACTGTAAAAAAAAAAAATTTAAAAGGTTAATAAAATGTTATTTTTCTTTTACTTTCACACGATTAGGGCTATTTAACTTTAACTGCAGGAAGATTCCATCCAATTGGTTCCATAGGAGCTGGCCTATGCCCCGTACAAATTTCGTTTTTTGCTGTAATTTTCACATAAAGATACATCCTTACAATATAAGATGAAAACGTTAAAAAGTTAATAAAATATTCTTTTTCTTTTATTTTCTAGCGACTAGGACTACATACCATTGATTACAAGAAGCTTTCATTAAATTGGTTCCATAGGAGGTGGCAGGTATCGAGTGCCAATTTGAGATGTTAGCTGCCATTTTCAAAAAAAAAAAAACTCACTTAAACTGTAAAAAAAATGTTAAAAAGTAAATAAAATGTCAATTTTCCTTTACTTTCAAGCGATTTGGGCCATATACCTTTGACTACAGGAAGATTCCATACAATTGGTTCCATAGGAGCTGGCGTGTGCCCCGTACAAATTTCTGTTTTTTGCTTCAATTTTCACATAAAGATACGCCCTTACATTGTAAGATAAAAACGTTGAAAAGTTAAAAAAATATTATTTTTCTTTTATTTTCTAGCGACTAGGACTACATACCATTGACTACAAGAAGATTCAATACAATTGGTTCCAAAGGAAGTGGCCTGTGCCTCGTACAAATTTCTGTTTTTTGCTTCAATTTTCACTTAAAGATACACCCTTACAATGTAACATGAAAACGTTAAAAAGTTAAAAGAATATTATTTTTCTTTTATTTTCTAGCGACTAGGACTACATACCATTGATTACAAGAAGCTTTCATTAAATTGGTGCCATAGGAGGTGGCAGGTATCGAGTGTCAATTTGAGATGTTAGCTGCCATTTTCAAAAAAAGGAACACACTTGAACTGTAACAAAAAAATGTTAAAAGGTTAATAAAATGTTATTTTTCTTTTACTTTCACACGATTAGGGCTATTTAACTTTGACTATAGGAATATTCCATCCAATTGGTTCCATAGGAGCTGGCCTGTACCCCGTACAAATTTCTGTTTTTTGCTTCAATTTTCACATAAAGATACACCCTTACAATGTAACATGAAAACGTTAAAAAGTTAAAAAAAATATTATCTTTCTTTTATTTTCTAGCGACTAGGACTACATACAATTGATTACAAGAAGATTTCATACAATTGGTTCCAAAGGGGGTGGCCTGTATCGAGTGCCAATTTGAGATGTTAGCTGCCATTTTCAAAAGAGGAACACCCATAAACTGTAAGAAAAATATGTTTATGAGTTAATAAAATGTAATTTTTTTGTATCTTCAGGCGATTAGGGCTATATACCTTTGACTGCAAGAAGATTCCATTCAATTGGTTCCATAACAGCTGGCCTGTGCCCCGTACAAATTTCTGTTTTTTGCTGCAATTTTCACATAAAGATATACCCATACAATGCAAGATAAAAACGTTAAAAAGTTAAAAAAATATTATTTTTATATTATTTTCAAGCGACTAGGACTACATACCATTGATTACAGGAAGATTTCATACAATAGGTTCCAACGGAAGAAGCCTGTGTTGCGTGCCAATTTGAGATGTTAGCTGCCATTTTCAAAAAAAGGAACACCCATAAACTGTAAAAAAAATGTTAAAAGGTTAATAAAATGTTATTTTTCTTTTACTTTCACACGATTAGGGCTATTTAACTTTGACTATAGGAATATTCCATCCAATTGGTTCCATAGGAGCTGGCCTGTGCCCCGTACATATTTCTGTTTTTTGCTGCAATTTTCACAAAAAGATATACCCTTACAATGTAAGATAAAAACGTTAAAAAGTTAATAAAATATTCTTTTTCTTTTATATTCTAGCGACTAGGACTACATACCATTGCTTAGAGGAAGATTTCATCCAATTGCTTCCAATGGAAGTGGCCTGTGTCGCGTGCCAATTTGAGATGTTAGCTGCCATTTTCAAAAAAGGAACACCCTTAAACTGTAAGAAAAATATGTTAATGAGTTAACCAAATGTAATTTTTCTGGCATCTTCAGGCTATTAGGGCTATATACCTTTGACTATAAGAAGATTACATACAATTGGTGCCATAGGAGCTGGTTTGTGCCCCGTACAAATTTCTGTTTTTTGCTGCAATTTTCACATAAAGATACACCCATACAATGTAAGATAAAAACGTTAAAAAGTTAAAAAAAATATTATTTTTATATTATTTTCAAGCGACTAGGACTACATACCATTGATTACGAGAAGATTTCATACAATAGGTTCCAACGGAAGAAGCCTGTGTCACGTGCCAATTTGAGATGTTAACTGCCATTTTCAAAAGAGGAACACCCTTAAACTGTAAGAAAAATATGTTAGTGAGTTAACAAAATGTAACTTTTGTGGCATCTTCAGGCGATTAGGGCTTTATATCTTTGACTACAGGAAGATTAAATACAATTATTTCCACAAGAGCTGACCTGTGCCCCGTACAAATTTCGTTTTTTACATAAAGATACATCCCTACAATGTAAGATAAAAACGTTAAAAAGTTAAAAAAATATTATTTTTTGTTTTATTTTCAAGCGATTAGGACTACATACCATTGATTACAGGAAGATTTCATACAATAGGTTTCAATGGAAGAAGACTGTGTTGCGTGCCAATTTGAGATGTTAGCTGCCATTTTCAAAAAAAGGAACACCTTTACACTATAAAAAATATTGTTAAAAGATTAATAAAATGTTAGTTTTCTTTTACTTTCACACGATTAGGGCTATTTAACTTTGACTACAGGAAGATTCCATTCAATTGGTTCCACAACAGCTGTCTTGCGCCACGTACAAATTTCTGTTTTTTGCTGCAATTTTCACAAAAAGATACATCCTTACAATATAAAATGAAAACGTTAAAAAGTTAATAAAATATTCTTTTTCTTTTATTTTCTAGCGAGTAGGACTAAATACCATTGACTACCGGAAGATTTCATCCAATTGGTTCCATAGGAGGTTTCGTGTGTCGCGTGCCAATTTGAGATGTTAGCTGCCATTTTCAAAAAAAGGAACACCTTTAAACTATAAAAAAAAATGTTAAAATATTAATAAAATGTTAGTTTTCTTTTACTTTCACACGATTAGGGCTACATACCTTTGACTACAGGAAGATTCCATAGAATTATTTCCACAAGAGCTGACCTGTGCCCCGTACAAATTTCGTTTTTTGCTGTAATTTTCACATAAAGATACATCCTTACAATGTAAGATAAAAACGTTAAAAAGTTAAAAAAATATTATTTTTCTTTTATTTTCAAGCGATTAGAACTACATACCATTGATTACAGGAAGATTTCATACAATTGGTTCCAAAGGAGGTGGCCTGTGCCCCGTACAAATTTCGTTTTTTGCTATAATTTTCACATAAAGATACATCCATACAATGTAAGATAAAAACGTTAAAAAGTTAAAAAAATATTATTTTTCTTTTATTTTCAAGCGATTAGGACTACATACCATTGATTACAGGAAGATTTCATACAATAGGTTTCAACGGAAGAAGACTGTGTTGCGTGCCAATTTGAGATGTTAGCTGCCATTTTCAAAAAAAGGAACACCTTTACACTATAAAAAAAAATGTTAAAAGATTAATAAAATGTTAGTTTTCTTTCACTTTCACACGATTAGGGCTATTTAACTTTGACTACAGGAAGATTCCATTCAATTGGTTCCACAACAGCTGTCCTGCGCCCCGTACAAATTTCTGTTTTTTGCTGCAATTTTCACAAAAAGATACACTCTTACAATGTAAGATAAAAATGTTAAAAGGTTAATAAAATGTTATTTTTCTTTTACTTTCACACGACTAGGGCTATTTAACTTTAACTACAGGAAGATTCCATCCAATTGGTTCCATAGGAGCTGGCCTATTCCCCGTACAAATTTCGTTTTTTGCTGTAATTTTCACATAAAGATGCATCCTTACAATATAAGATGAAAACGTTAAAAAGTTAATAAAATATTCTTTTTCTTTTATTTTCTAGCGAGTAGGACTAAATACCATTGATTAGAGGAAGATTTCATCCAATTGGTTCCAATGGAAATGCCCTGTGTCACGTGCCACTTTGAGATGTTAGCTGCCATTTTCAAAAAAGCAACACCCTTAAACTGTAAGAAAAATATGTTAGTGAGTTAACAAAATGTAATTTTTCTGGCATCTTCAGGCGATTAGGGCTATATACCTTTGACTACAGGAAGATTCCATTCAATTGGTTCCACAACAGCTGGCCTGCGCCCCGTACAAATTTCTGTTTTTTGCTGCAATTTTCACAAAAAGATACACTCTTACAATGTAAGATAAAAACGTTAAAAGGTTAAAAAAATGTTATTTTTCTTTTATTTTCTAGCGATTAGGACTACATACCATTGATTACAAGAAGCTTTCAGTAAATTGGTTCCATAGGAGGTGGCAGGTATCGAGTGCCAATTTGAGATGTTAGCTACCATTTTCAAAAAAAAAACACACTTAAACTGTAAAAAAAAATGTTAAAAAGTAAATAAAATGTCATTTTTCCTTTACTTTCAAGCGATTTGGGCTATATACCTTTGACTACAGGAAGATTCCATACAATTGGTTCTATAGGAGCTGGCCTTTTAGCTGCCATTTTCAAAAAAGCAACACCCTTAAACTGTAAGAAAAATATGTTAGTGAGTTAACAAAATGTAATTTTTCTGGCATCTTCAGGCGATTAGGGCTATATACCTTTGACTGCAAGAAGATTCCATTCAATTGGTTCCACAACAGCTGGCCTGCGCCCCGTACAAATTTCTGTTTTTTGCTGCAATTTTCACAAAAAGATACACTCTTACAATGTAAGATAAAAACGTTAAAAGGTTAAAAAAATGTTATTTTTCTTTTATTTTCTAGCGATTAGGACTACATACCATTGATTACAAGAAGCTTTCATTAAATTGGTTCCATAGGAGGTGGCAGGTATCGAGTGCCAATTTGAGATGTTAGCTACCATTTTCAAAAAAAAACACACTTAAACTGTAAAAAAAATGTTAAAAAGTAAATAAAATGTCATTTTTCCTTTACTTTCAAGCGATTTGGGCTATATACCTTTGACTACAGGAAGATTCCATACAATTGGTTCCATAGGAGCTGGCCTGTGCCCCGTACAAATTTCTGTTTTTTGCTTCAATTTTCACATAAAGATACACCCTTACAATGTAAGATAAAAACGTTGAAAAGTTAAAAAAATATTATTTTTCTTTTATTTTCTAGCGACTAGGACTAAATATCATTGACTACAAGAAGATTTAATACAATTGGTTCCAAAGGAGGTGGCCTGTATCGAGTGCCAATTTGAGATGTTAGCTGCCATTTTCAAAAGAGGAACACCCATAAACTGTAAGAAAAATATGTTAATGAGTTAATAAAATGTAATTTTTTTGTATCTTCAGGTGATTAGGTCTATATACCTTTGACGTCAAGAAGATTCCATTCAATTGGTTCCATAACAGCTGGCCTGTGCCCCGTACAAATTTCTGTTTTTTGCTGCAATTTTCACATAAAGATACACCCATACAATGTAAGATGAAAACGTTAAAAAGTTAAAAAAAATATTATTTTTCTTTTATTTTCTAGCGACTAGGACTACATACCATTGATTACAGGAAGATTTCATACAATAGGTTCCAACGGAAGAAGCCTGTGTTGCGTGCCAATTTGAGATGTTAGCTGCCATTTTCAAAAAAATGAACAATTTTAAACTGTAAAAAAAATGTTAAAAGGTTAATAAAATGTTATTTTTCTTTTACTTTCACACGATTAGGGCTTTTTAACTTTGACTGTAGGAATATTCCATCCAATTGGTTCCATAGGAGCTGGCCTGTGCCCCGTACATATTTCTGTTTTTTGCTGCAATTTTCACAAAAAGATATACCCTTACAATGTAATATAAAAAAGTTAAAAAGTTAATAAAATATTCTTTTTCTTTTATTTTCTAACGACTAGGACTACATACCATTGCTTAGAGGAAGATTTCATCCAATTGCTTCCAATGGAAGTGGCCTGTGTCGCGTGCCAATTTGAGATGTTAGCTGCCATTTTCAAAAAAGGAACACCCTTAAACTGTAAGAAAAATATGTTAATGAGTTAACAAAATGTAATTTTTCTAGCATCTTCAGGCTATTAGGGCTATATACCTTTGACTATAGGAAGATTCCATACAATTGGTTCCATAAGAGCTGGCCTGTGCCCCGTTCAATTTTCTGTTTTTAGCTGCAATGTACACAAAAAGATACACCCTTACAATGTAACATGAAAACGTTAAGAGGTTAATAAAATATTCTTTTTCTTTTATTTTCTAGCGACTAGGACTACATACCATTGATTACAAGAAGCTTTCATTAAATTGGTTCCATAGGAGGTGGCAGGTATCGAGTGCCAATTTGAGATGTTAGCTACCATTTTCAAAAAAAAAACACACTTAAACTGTAAAAAAAATGTTAAAAAGTAAATAAAATGTCATATTTCCTTTACTTTCAAGCGATTTGGGCTATATACCTTTGACTACAGGAAGATTCCATACAATTGGTTCTATAGGAGCTGGCCTTTTAGCTGCCATTTTCAAAAAAGCAACACCCTTAAACTGTAAGAAAAATATGTTAGTGAGTTAACAAAATGTAATTTTTCTGGCATCTTCAGGCGATTAGGGCTATATACCTTTGACGTCAAGAAGATTCCATTCAATTGGTTCCACAACAGCTGGCCTGCGCCCCGTACAAATTTCTGTTTTTTGCTGCAATTTTCACAAAAAGATACACTCTTACAATGTAAGATAAAAACGTTAAAAGGTTAAAAAAATGTTATTTTTCTTTTATTTTCTAGCGATTAGGACTACATACCATTGATTACAAGAAGCTTTCATTAAATTGGTTCCATAGGAGGTGGCAGGTATCGAGTGCCAATTTGAGATGTTAGCTACCATTTTCAAAAAAAAAACACACTTAAACTGTAAAAAAAATGTTAAAAAGTAAATAAAATGTCATTTTTCCTTTACTTTCAAGCGATTTGGGCTATATACCTTTGACTACAGGAAGATTCCATACAATTGGTTCTATAGGAGCTGGCCTTTTAGCTGCCATTTTCAAAAAAGCAACACCCTTAAACTGTAAGAAAAATATGTTAGTGAGTTAACAAAATGTAATTTTTCTGGCATCTTCAGGCGATTAGGGCTATATACCTTTGACGTCAAGAAGATTCCATTCAATTGGTTCCACAACAGCTGGCCTGCGCCCCGTACAAATTTCTGTTTTTTGCTGCAATTTTCACAAAAAGATACACTCTTACAATGTAAGATAAAAACGTTAAAAGGTTAAAAAAATGTTATTTTTCTTTTATTTTCTAGCGATTAGGACTACATACCATTGATTACAAGAAGCTTTCATTAAATTGGTTCCATAGGAGGTGGCAGGTATCGAGTGCCAATTTGAGATGTTAGCTACCATTTTCAAAAAAAAACACACTTAAACTGTAAAAAAAATGTTAAAAAGTAAATAAAATGTCATTTTTCCTTTACTTTCAAGCGATTTGGGCTATATACCTTTGACTACAGGAAGATTCCATACAATTGGTTCCATAGGAGCTGGCCTGTGCCCCGTACAAATTTCTGTTTTTTGCTTCAATTTTCACATAAAGATACACCCTTACAATGTAAGATAAAAACGTTGAAAAGTTAAAAAAATATTATTTTTCTTTTATTTTCTAGCGACTAGGACTAAATATCATTGACTACAAGAAGATTTAATACAATTGGTTCCAAAGGAGGTGGCCTGTATCGAGTGCCAATTTGAGATGTTAGCTGCCATTTTCAAAAGAGGAACACCCATAAACTGTAAGAAAAATATGTTAATGAGTTAATAAAATGTAATTTTTTTGTATCTTCAGGTGATTAGGTCTATATACCTTTGACGTCAAGAAGATTCCATTCAATTGGTTCCATAACAGCTGGCCTGTGCCCCGTACAAATTTCTGTTTTTTGCTGCAATTTTCACATAAAGATACACCCATACAATGTAAGATGAAAACGTTAAAAAGTTAAAAAAATATTATTTTTCTTTTATTTTCTAGCGACTAGGACTACATACCATTGATTACAGGAAGATTTCATACAATAGGTTCCAACGGAAGAAGCCTGTGTTGCGTGCCAATTTGAGATGTTAGCTGACATTTTCAAAAAAATGAACAATTTTAAACTGTAAAAAAAATGTTAAAAGGTTAATAAAATGTTATTTTTCTTTTACTTTCACACGATTAGGGCTTTTTAACTTTGACTGTAGGAATATTCCATCCAATTGGTTCCATAGGAGCTGGCCTGTGCCCCGTACATATTTCTGTTTTTTGCTGCAATTTTCACAAAAAGATATACCCTTACAATGTAATATAAAAAAGTTAAAAAGTTAATAAAATATTCTTTTTCTTTTATTTTCTAACGACTAGGACTACATACCATTGCTTAGAGGAAGATTTCATCCAATTGCTTCCAATGGAAGTGGCCTGTGTCGCGTGCCAATTTGAGATGTTAGCTGCCATTTTCAAAAAAGGAACACCCTTAAACTGTAAGAAAAATATGTTAATGAGTTAACAAAATGTAATTTTTCTAGCATCTTCAGGCTATTAGGGCTATATACCTTTGACTATAGGAAGATTCCATACAATTGGTTCCATAAGAGCTGGCCTGTGCCCCGTTCAATTTTCTGTTTTTAGCTGCAATGTACACAAAAAGATACACCCTTACAATGTAACATGAAAACGTTAAGAGGTTAATAAAATATTCTTTTTCTTTTATTTTCTAGCGACTAGGACTACATACCATTGATTACAAGAAGCTTTCATTAAATTGGTTCCATAGGAGGTGGCAGGTATCGAGTGCCAATTTGAGATGTTAGCTACCATTTTCAAAAAAAAAAAACACACTTAAACTGTAAAAAAAAATGTTAAAAAGTAAATAAAATGTCATTTTTCCTTTACTTTCAAGCGATTTGGGCTATATACCTTTGACTATAGGAAGATTCCATACAATTGGTTCCATAAGAGCTGGCCTGTGCCCCGTTCAATTTTCTGTTTTTTGCTGCAGTGTTCACAAAAAGATACACCCTTACAATGTAACATGAAAACGTTAAGAGGTTAATAAAATATTCTTTTTCTTTTATTTTCTAGCGACTAGGACTACATTCCATTGAGTACAAGAAGATTTCATCCAATTGGTTCCAATCCAAGTGGCTTGAGTCGCGTACCAATTTGAGATGTTAGCTGCCATTTTCAAAAAAGCAACAAACTTAAACTGTAAGAAAAATATGTTAATGAGTTAACAAAATGTAATTTTTCTGGCATCTTCAGGCTATTAGGGCTATATACCTTTGACTATAGGAAGATTCCATACAATTGGTTCCAATTTCTGTTTTTTGCTGCAATGTTCACAAAAAGATACACCCTTACAATGTAACATGAAAACATTAAGAGGTTAATAAAATATTCTTTTTCTTTTATTTTCTAGCGACTAGGACTACATTCCATTGAGTACAAGAAGATTTCATCCAATTGGTTCCAATGCAAGTGGCTTGTGTCGCGTGCCAATTTGAGATGTTAGCTGCCATTTTCAAAAAAGCAACACCCTTAAACTGTAAGAAAAATATGTTAGTGAGTTAACAAAATGTAATTTTTCTGGCATCTTCAGGCGATTAGGGCTATATACCTTTGACTACAGGAAGATTCCATTCAATTGGTTCCACAACAGCTGGCCTGCGCCCCGTACAAATTTCTGTTTTTTGCTGCAATTTTCACAAAAAGATACACTCTTACAATGTAAGATAAAAACGTTAAAAGGTTAAAAAAATGTTATTTTTCTTTTATTTTCTAGCGATTAGGACTACATACCATTGATTACAAGAAGCTTTCATTAAATTGGTTCCATAGGAGGTGGCAGGTATCGAGTGCCAATTTGAGATGTTAGCTACCATTTTCAAAAAAAAAAACACACTTAAACTGTAAAAAAAATGTTAAAAAGTAAATAAAATGTCATTTTTCCTTTACTTTCAAGCGATTTGGGCTATATACCTTTGACTACAGGAAGATTCCATACAATTGGTTCCATAGGAGCTGGCCTGTGCCCCGTACAAATTTCTGTTTTTTGCTTCAATTTTCACATAAAGATACACCCTTACAATGTAAGATAAAAACGTTGAAAAGTTAAAAAAATATTATTTTTCTTTTATTTTCTAGCGACTAGGACTACATTCCATTGAGTACAAGAAGATTTCATCCAATTGGTTCCAATGCAAGTGGCTTGAGTCGCGTACCAATTTGAGATGTTAGCTGCCATTTTCAAAAAAGCAACAAACTTAAACTGTAAGAAAAATATGTTAATGAGTTAACAAAATGTAATTTTTCTGGCACCTTCAGGCTATTAGGGCTATATACCTTTGACTATAGGAAGATTCCATACAATTGGTTCCAATTTCTGTTTTTTGCTGCAATGTTCACAAAAAGATACACCCTTACAATGTAACATGAAAACATTAAGAGGTTAATAAAATATTCTTTTTCTTTTATTTTCTAGCGACTAGGACTACATTCCATTGAGTACAAGAAGATTTCATCCAATTGGTTCCAATGCAAGTGGCTTGTGTCGCGTGCCAATTTGAGATGTTAGCTGCCATTTTCAAAAAAGCAACACCCTTAAACTGTAAGAAAAATATGTTAGTGAGTTAACAAAATGTAATTTTTCTGGCATCTTCAGGCGATTAGGGCTATATACCTTTGACTACAGGAAGATTCCATTCAATTGGTTCCACAACAGCTGGCCTGCGCCCCGTACAAATTTCTGTTTTTTGCTGCAATTTTCACAAAAAGATACACTCTTACAATGTAAGATAAAAACGTTAAAAGGTTAAAAAAATGTTATTTTTCTTTTATTTTCTAGCGATTAGGACTACATACCATTGATTACAAGAAGCTTTCATTAAATTGGTTCCATAGGAGGTGGCAGGTATCGAGTGCCAATTTGAGATGTTAGCTACCATTTTCAAAAAAAAAAAAAAACACACTTAAACTGTAAAAAAAATGTTAAAAAGTAAATAAAATGTCATTTTTCCTTTATTTTCAAGCGATTTGGGCTATATACCTTTGACTATAGGAAGATTCCATACAATTGGTTCCATAAGAGCTGGCCTGTGCCCCGTTCAATTTTCTGTTTTTTGCTGCAGTGTTCATAAAAAGATACACCCTTACAATGTAACATGAAAACGTTAAGAGGTTAATAAAATATTCTTTTTCTTTTATTTTCTAGCGACTAGGACTACATTCCATTGAGTAAAAGAAGATTTCATCCAATTGGTTCCAATGCAAGTGGCTTGTGTCGCGTACCAATTTGAGATGATAGCTGCCATTTTCAAAAAAGCAACACCCTTAAACTGTAAGAAAAATATGTTAATGAGTTAACCAAATGTAATTTTTGTGGCATCTTCAGGCGATTAGGGCTATATACCTTCTACTACAGGAAGATTCCATACAATTGGTTCCAATTTCTGTTTTTTGCTGCAATGTTCACAAAAAGATACACCCTTACAATGTAACATGAAAACATTAAGAGGTTAATAAAATATTCTTTTTCTTTTATTTTCTAGCGACTAGGACTACATTCCATTGAGTACAAGAAGATTTCATCCAATTGGTTCCAATGCAAGTGGCTTGTGTCGCGTGCCAATTTGAGATGTTAGCTGCCATTTTCAAAAAAGCAACACCCTTAAACTGTAAGAAAAATATGTTAGTGAGTTAACAAAATGTAATTTTTCTGGCATCTTCAGGCGATTAGGGCTATATACCTTTGACTACAGGAAGATTCCATTCAATTGGTTCCACAACAGCTGGCCTGCGCCCCGTACAAATTTCTGTTTTTTGCTGCAATTTTCACAAAAAGATACACTCTTACAATGTAAGATAAAAACGTTAAAAGGTTAAAAAAATGTTATTTTTCTTTTATTTTCTAGCGATTAGGACTACATACCATTGATTACAAGAAGCTTTCATTAAATTGGTTCCATAGGAGGTGGCAGGTATCGAGTGCCAATTTGAGATGTTAGCTACCATTTTCAAAAAAAAAACACACTTAAACTGTAAAAAAAATGTTAAAAAGTAAATAAAATGTCATTTTTCCTTTACTTTCAAGCGATTTGGCCTATATACCTTTGACTACAGGAAGATTCCATACAATTGGTTCCATAGGAGCTGGCCTGTGCCCCGTACAAATTTCTGTTTTTTGCTTCAATTTTCACATAAAGATACACCCTTACAATGTAAGATAAAAACGTTGAAAAGTTAAAAAAATATTATTTTTCTTTTATTTTCTAGCGACTAGGACTAAATACCATTGACTACAAGAAGATTTAATACAATTGGTTCCAAAGGAGGTGGCCTGTGCCCCGTACAAATTTATATTTTTTGCTTCAATTTTCACATAAAGATACACCCTTACAACGTAACATGAAAACGTTGAAAAGTTAAAAAAATATTATTTTTCTTTTATTTTCTAGCGACTAGGACTACATACAATTGATTACAAGAAGATTTCATACAATTGGTTCCAAAGGAGGTGGCCTGTATCGAGTGCCAATTTGAGATGTTAGCTGCCATTTTCAAAAGAGGAACACCCATAAACTGTAAGAAAAATATGTTAATGAGTTAATAAAATGTAATTTTTTTGTATCTTCAGGCGATTAGGTCTATATACCTTTGACGTCAAGAAGATTCCATTCAATTGGTTCCATAACAGCTGGCCTGTGCCCCGTACAAATTTCTGTTTTTTGCTGCAATTTTCACATAAAGATACACCCATACAATGTAAGATAAAAACGTTAAAAGGTTAAAAAAAATATTATTTTTCTTTTATTTTCTAGCGACTAGGACTACATACCATTGATTACAGGAAGATTTCATACAATAGGTTCCAACGGAAGAAGCCTGTGTTGCGTGCCAATTTGAGATGTTAGCTGCCATTTTCAAAAAAAGGAACAACTTTAAACTGTAAAAAAAATGTTAAAAGGTTAATAAAATGTTATTTTTCTTTTACTTTCACACGATTAGGGCTTTTTAACTTTGACTGTAGGAATATTCCATCCAATTGGTTCCATAGGAGCTGGCCTGTGCTCCGTACATATTTCTGTTTTTTGCTGCAATTTTCACAAAAAGATATACCCTTACAATGTAATATAAAAAAATTAAAAAGTTAATAAAATATTCTTTTTCTTTTATTTTCTAATGACTAGGACTACATACCATTGCTTAGAGGAAGATTTCATCCAATTGCTTCCAATGGAAGTGGCCTGTGTCGCGTGCCAATTTGAGATGTTAGCTGCCATTTTCAAAAAAGGAACACCCTTAAACTGTAAGAAAAATATGTTAATGAGTTAACAAAATATAATTTTTCTGGCATCTTCAGGCGATTAGGGCTATATACCTTTGACTACAGGAAGATTCCATACAATTGGTTCCATAGGAGCTGGCCTGTGCCCCGTACAAATTTCTGTTTTTTGCTTCAATTTTCACATAAAGATACACCCTTACAATGTAAGATAATAACGTTGAAAAGTTAAAAAAATATTATTTTTCTTTTATTTTCTAGCGACTAGGACTAAATACCATTGACTATAAGAAGATTTCATACAATTGGTTCCAAAGGAGGTGGCCTGTGCCCCGTACAAATTTCTGTTTTTTGCTTCAATTTTCACATAAAGATACACCCTTACAATGTAACATGAAAACGTTGAAAAGTTAAAAAAATATTATTTTTCTTTTATTTTCTAGCGACTAGGACTACATACCATTGATTACAAGAAGATTTCATACAATTGGTTCCAAAGGAGGTGTCCAGTGCCCCGTACAAATTTCTGTTTTTTGCTTCAATTTTCACATAAAGATACAACCTTACAATGTAACATGAAAACGTTAAAAAGTTAAAAAAATATTATTTTTCTTTTATTTTCTAGTGACTAGGACTACATACCATTGATTACAAGAAGATTTCATACAATTGCTTGCAAAGGAGGTGGCCTGTATCGAGTGCCAATTTGAGATGTCAGCTGCCATTTTCAAAAGAGGAACACCCATAAACTGTAAGAAAAATATGTTAATGAGTTAACTAAATGTAATTTTTTTGTATCTTCAGGCGATTAGGTCTATATACCTTTGACTGCAAGAAGACTCCATTCAATTGTTTCCATAACAGCTGGCCTGTGCCCCGTACAAATTTCTGTTTTTTGCAGCAATTTTCACATAAAGATACACCCATACAATGTAAGATAAAAACGTTAAAAAGTTAAAAAAATATTATTTTTATATTATTTTCAAGTGACTAGGATTACATACCATTGATTACAGGAAGATTTCATACAATAGGTTCCAACGGAAGAAGCCTGTGTTGCGTGCCAATTTGAGATGTTAGCTGCCATTTTCAAAAAAAGGAACAACTTTAAACTGTAAAAAAAATGTTAAAAGGTTAATAAAATGTTATTTTTCTTTTACTTTCACACGATTAGGGCTATTTAACTTTGACTATAGGAATATTCCGTCCAATTGGTTCTGTTTTTTGCTGCAATTTTCATAAAAAGATATACCCTTACAATGTAATATAAAAAAGTTAAAAAGTTAATAAAATATTCTTTTTCTTTTATTTTCTAGCGACTAGGACTACATTCCATTGAGTACAAGAAGATTTCATCCAATTGGTTCCAATGCAAGTGGCTTGTGTCGCGTGCCAATTTGAGATGTTAGCTGCCATTTTCAGAAAAGCGACACCCTTAAACTGTAAGAAAAATATGTTAGTGAGTTAACAAAATGTAACTTTTGTGGCATCTTCAGGCGATTAGGGCTATATACCTTTGACTACAGGAAGATTCCATACAACTGGTTCCATAGGAGCTGGCTTGTGCGCCGTACAAATTTATGTTTTTTGCTTCAATTTTCACATAAAGATACACCCATACAAAGTAAGATAAAAAAGTTAAAAAGTTAAAAAAATATTATTTTTCTTTTATTTTCTAGCGACTAGGACTACATACCATTGATTACAAGAAGATTTCATACAATTGGTTCCAAAGGAGGTGGCCTGTGCCCCGTACAAATTTCTATTTTTTGCTTCAATTTTCACATAAAGATACACCCTTACAATGTAACATGAAAACGTTAAAAAGTTAATAAAATATTCTTTTTCTTTTATTTTCTAGCGACTAGGACTAAATACCATTGATTAGAGGAAGATCTCCTCCAATAGGTTCCAATGGAAGTGCCCTGTGTCACGTGCCAATTTGAGATGTTAGCTGCCATTTTCAAAAGAGGAACACCCATAAACTGTAAGAAAAATATATTAGTGAGTTAACAAAATGTAACTTTTGTGGCATCTTCAGGCGATTAGGGCTATATACCTTTGACTACAGGAAGATTCCATACAATTGTTTCCACAAGAGCTGACCTGTGCCCCGTACAAATTTCGTTTTTTGCTGTAATTTTCACATAAAGATACATCCTTACAATGTAAGATAAAAACGTTAAAAAGTTAAAAAAAATATTATTTTTCTTTTATTTTCAAGTGATTAGGACTACATACCATTGATTACAGGAAGATTTCATACAATAGGTTTCAACGGAAGAAGACTGTGTTGCGTGCCAATTTGAGATGTTAGCTGCCATTTTCAAAAAACGGAACACCTTTACACTATAAAAAAAAATTTTAAAGATTAATAAAATGTTAGTTTTCTTTTACTTTCACACGATTAGGGCTATTTAACTTTGACTACAGAAAGATTCCATTCAATTGGTTCCACAACAGCTGTCCTGCGCTCCGTACAAATTTCTGTTTTTTGCTGCAATTTTCACAAAAAGATACACTCTTACAATGTAAGATAAAAATGTTAAAAGGTTAATAAAATGTTATTTTTCTTTTACTTTCACACGATTAGGGCTATTTAACTTTAACTACAGGAAGATTCCATCCAATTGGTTCCATAGGAGCTGGCCTATTCCCCGTACAAATTTCGTTTTTTGCTATAATTTTCACATAAAGATGCATCCTTACAATAAAAGATGAAAACGTTAAAAAGTTAATAAAATATTCTTTTTCTTTTATTTTCTAGCGAGTAGGACTAAATACCATTGATTAGAGGAAGATTTCATCCAATTGGTTCCGATGGAAATGCCCTGTGTCACGTGCCACTTTGAGATGTTAGCTGCCATTTTCAAAGAAGCAACACCCTTAAACTGTAAGAAAAATATGTTAGTGAGTTAACAAAATGTAATTTTTCTGGCATCTTCAGGCGATTAGGGCTATATACCTTTGACTACAGGAAGATTCCATTCAATTGGTTCCACAACAGCTGGCCTGCGCCCCGTACAAATTTCTGTTTTTTGCTGCAATTTTCACAAAAAGATACACTCTTACAATGTAAGATAAAAACATTAAAAGGTTAAAAAAATGTTATTTTTCTTTTATTTTCTAGCGATTAGGACTACATACCATTGATTACAAGAAGCTTTCATTAAATTGGTTCCATAGGAGGTGGCAGGTATCGAGTGCCAATTTGAGATGTTAGCTACCATTTTCAAAAAAAAAAACACACTTAAACTGTAAAAAAAATGTTAAAAAGTAAATAAAATGTCATTTTTCCTTTACTTTCAAGCGATTTGGGCTATATACCTTTGACAACAGGAAGATTCCATACAATTGGTTCCATAGGAGCTGGCCTGTGCCCCGTACAAATTTCTGTTTTTTGCTTCAATTTTCACATAAAGATACACCCTTACAATGTAAGATAAAAACGTTGAAAAGTTAAAAAAATATTATTTTTCTTTTATTTTCTAGCGACTAGGACTAAATACCATTGACTACAAGAAGATTTAATACAATTGGTTCCAAAGGAGGTGGCCTGTGCCCCGTACAAATTTATATTTTTTGCTTCAATTTTCACATAAAGATACACCCTTACAATGTAACATGAAAACGTTGAAAAGTTAAAAAAATATTATTTTTCTTTAATTTTCTAGCGACTAGGACTACATACAATTGATTACAAGAAGATTTCATACAATTGGTTCCAAAGGAGGTGGCCTGTATCGAGTGCCAATTTGAGATGTTAGCTGCCATTTTCAAAAGAGGAACACCCATAAACTGTAAGAAAAATATGTTAATGAGTTAATAAAATGTAATTTTTTTGTATCTTCAGGCGATTAGGTCTATATACCTTTGACGTCAAGAAGATTCCATTCAATTGGTTCTATAACAGCTGGCCTGTGCCCCGTACAAATTTCTGTTTTTTGCTGCAATTTTCACATAAAGATACACCCATACAATGTAAGATAAAAACGTTAAAAAGTTAAAAAATATTATTTTTCTTTTATTTTCTAGCGACTAGGACTACATACCATTGATTACAGGAAGATTTCATACAATGGTTCCAACGGAAGAAGCCTATGTTGGGTGCCAATTTGAGATGTTAGCTGCCATTTTCAAAAAAAGGAACAACTTTAAACTGTAACAAAAATGTTAAAAGGTTAATAAAATGTTATTTTTCTTTTACTTTCACACGATTAGGGCTATTTAACTTTGACTGTAGGAATATTCCATCCAATTGGTTCCATAGGAGCTGGCCTGTGCCCCGTACATATTTCTGTTTTTTGCTGCAATTTTCACAAAAAGATATACCATTACAATGTAATATAAAAAAGTTAAAAAGTTAATAAAATATTCCTTTTCTTTTATTTTCTAACGACTAGGACTACATACCATTGCTTAGAGGAAGATTTCATCCAATTGCTTCCAATGGAAGTGGCCTGTGTCGCGTGCCAATTTGAGATGTTAGCTGCCATTTTCAAAAAAGGAACACCCTTAAACTGTAAGAAAAATATGTTAATGAGTTAACAAAATGTAATTTTTCTAGCATCTTCAGGCTATTAGGGCTATATACCTTTGACTATAGGAAGATTCCATACAATTGGTTCCATAAGAGCTGGCCTGTGCCCCGTTCAATTTTCTGTTTTTTGCTGCAATGTTCACAAAAAGATACACCCTTACAATGTAACATGAAAACGTTAAGAGGTTAATAAAATATTCCTTTTCTTTTATTTTCTAGCGACTAGGACTACATTCCATTGAGTACAAGAAGATTTCATCCAATTGGTTCCAATGCAAGTGGCTTGTGTCGCGTACCAATTTGAGATGTTAGCTGCCATTTTCAAAAAAGCAACACCCTTAAACTGTAAGAAAAATATGTTAATGAGTTAACAAAATGTAATTTTTCTGGCATCTTCAGGCTATTAGCGCTATATACCTTTGACTACAGGAAGATTCCATTCAATTGGTTCCACAACAGCTGGCCTGCGCCCCGTACAAATTTCTGTTTTTTGCTGCAATTTTCACAAAAAGATACACTCTTACAATGTAAGATAAAAACGTTAAAAGGTTAAAAAAATGTTATTTTTCTTTCATTTTCTAGCGACTAGGACTACATACCATTGATTACAAGAAGCTTTCATTAAATTGGTTCCATAGGAGGTGGCAGGTATCGAGTGCCAATTTGAGATGTTAGCTACCATTTTCAAAAAAAAAAAACACACTTAAACTGTAAAAAAAATGTTAAAAAGTAAATAAAATGTCATTTTTCCTTTACTTTCAAGCGATTTGGGCTATACACCTTTGACTATAGGAAGATTCCATACAATTGGTTCCATAAGAGCTGGCCTGTGCCCCGTTCAATTTTCTGTTTTTTGCTGCAATGTTCACAAAAAGATACACCCTTACAATGTAACATGAAAACGTTAAGAGGTTAATAAAATATTCTTTTTCTTTTATTTTCTAGCGACTAGGACTACATTCCATTGAGTACAAGAAGATTTCATCCAATTGGTTCCAATGCAAGTGGCTTGTGTCGCGTACCAATTTAAGATGTTAGCTGCCATTTTCAAAAAAGCAACAAACTTAAACTGTAAGAAAAATATGTTAACGAGTTAACAAAATGTAATGTTTCTGGCATCTTCAGGCTATTAGGACTATATACCTTTGACTATAGGAAGATTCCATACAATTGGTTCCATAAGAGCTGGCCTGTGCCCCGTTCAAATTTCTGTTTTTTGCTGCAATGTTCACAAAAAGATACACCCTTACAATGTAACATGAAAACATTAAGAGGTTAATAAAATATTCTTTTTCTTTTATTTTCTAGCGACTAGGACTACATTCCATTGAGTACAAGAAGATTTCATCCAATTGGTTCCAATGCAAGTGGCTTGTGTCGCGTGCCAATTTGAGATGTTAGCTGCCATTTTCAAAAAAGCAACACCCTTAAACTGTAAGAAAAATATGTTAGTGAGTTAACAAAATGTAATTTTTGTGGCATCTCCAGGCGATTAGGGCTATATACCTTTGACTACAGGAAGATTCCATACAATTGGTTCCATAAGAGCTGGCCTGTGCCCCGTACAAATTTCTGTTTTTTGCTGCAATTTTCACAAAAAGATACACCCTTACAATGTAACATGAAAACGTTAAAAGGTTAATAAAATATTCTTTTTCTTTTATTTTCTAGCGACTAGGACTACATACCATTGAGTACTAGAAGATTTCATCAAATGGTTCCAATGCAAGTGGCTTGTGTCGCGTGCCAATTTGAAATGTTAGCTGCCATTTTCAAAAAAGCAACACCCTTAAACTGTAAGAAAAATATGTTAGTGAGTTAACAAAATGTAATTTTTGTGGCATCTTCAGGCGATTAGGGCTATATACCTTTGACTACAGGAAGTTTCCATACAATTGGTTCCATAAGAACTGACCTATGCCCCGTACAAATGTTAGCTGCCATTTTCAAAAAAGGAACACCCTTAAACTGTAAGAAAAATATGTTAATGAGTTAACAAACTGTAATTTTTCTGGCATCTTCAAAAAAAAAATTTAAAAGGTTAATAAAATGTTATTTTTCTTTTACATTCAGGCGATTAGGGCTATATACCTTTGACTACAGGAAGATTCCATACAATTGGTTCCATAAGAGCTGGCCTGTGCCCCGTACAAATTTCTGTTTTTTGCTGCAATTTTCACAAAAAGATACACCCTTACAATGTAACATGAAAACGTTAAAAGGTTAATAAAATATTCTTTTTCTTTTATTTTCTAGCGACTAGGACTACATACCATTGAGTACTAGAAGATTTCATCAAATGGTTCCAATGCAAGTGGCTTGTGTCGCGTGCCAATTTGAGATGTTAGCTGCCATTTTCAAAAAAGCAACACCCTTAAACTGTAAGAAAAATATGTTAGTGAGTTAACAAAATGTAATTTTTGTGGCATCTTCAGGCGATTAGGGCTATATACCTTTGACTACAGGAAGTTTCCATACAATTGGTTCCATAAGAGCTGGCCTGTGCCCCGTACAAATGTTAGCTGCCATTTTCAAAAAAGGAACACCCTTAAACTGTAAGAAAAATATGTTAATGAGTTAACAAACTGTAATTTTTCTGGCATCTTCAGGCGATTATGGCTATATACCTTTGACTATAGGAAGATTCCATACAATTGGTTCCATAAGAACAACCATAAACTGTAAAAAAAAAATTTAAAAGGTTAATAAAATGTTATTTTTCTTTTACATTCAGGCGATTAGGGCTATATACCTTTGACTACAGGAAGATTCCATACAAGTGGTTCCATAGAAGCTGGCCTGTGCCCCGTACAAATTTCTGTTTTTTGCTTCAATTAAAAAAATATTATTTTTCTTTTATTTTCTAGCAATTAGGACTACATACCATTGAGTACAAAAAGATTTCATCCAATTGGTTCCAATGCAAGTGGCTTATGTCGCGTGCCAATTTGAGATGTTAGCTGCCATTTTCAAAAAAAAAAAACACACTTAAACTGTAAGAAAAATATGTTAGTGAGTTAACAAAATGTAATTTTTGTGGCATCTTCAGGCGATTAGGGCTATATACCTTTGACTACAGGAAGATTCCATACAATTGGTTCCATAAGAGCTGGCCTGTGCCCCGTACAAAATTCTGTTTTTTGCTTCAATTTTCACATAAAGATACACCCTTACAAAGTAAGATAAAAACGTTAAAAAGTTAAAAAGATATTGTTTTTCTTTTATTTTCTAGCGGCTAGGACTACATACCATTGATTACAAGAAGATTTCATACAATTGGTTCCAAAGGAGGTGGCCTTTGCCCCGTACAAATTTCTGTTTTTTGCTTCAATTTTCACATAAAGATACACCCTTACAATGTAACATGAAAACGTTAAAAACATACCATTGATTACAAAAAGATTTCATACAATTGGTTCCAAAGGAGGTGGCCTGTATCGAGTGCCAATTTAAGATGTTAGCTGCCATTTTCAAAAGAGGAACACCCATAAACTGTAAGAAAAATATGTTAATGAGCTAGTAAAATGTATTTTTTTGTATCTCCAGGCGATTAGCGCTATATACCTTTGACTGCAAGAAGATTCCATTCAATTGGTTCCATAACAGCTGGCCTGTGCCCCGTACAAATTTCTGTTTTTTGCTGCAATTTTCACATAAAAATACACCCCTACAATGTAAGATAAAAACGTTAAAAAGTTAATAAAATATTCTTTTTCTTTTATTTCCTAGCGACTAGGACTAAACACCATCGATTAGAGGAAGATCTCATTCAATTGGTTCCAACGGAAGTGCCCTGTGTTACGTTCCAATTTGAGATGTTAGCTGCCATTTTCGAAAAAGAAACACCCTTAAACTGTAAGAAAAATATGTTAGTGAGTTAATAAAATGTAATTTTTGTGGCATCTTCAGGCGATTAGGGCTATATACCTTTGACTACAGGAAGATTCCATACAATTGGTTCCATAAGAGCTGTCCTGTGCCCCGTACAAATTTCTGTTTTTTGCTGCAATTTTCACAAAAAGATACACCCTTACAATGTAACATGAAAAAGTTAAAAGGTTAAAAAATATTCTTATTCCTTTATTTTCTAGCAACTAGGACTACATACCATTGAGTACAAGAAGATTTCATCCAATTGGTTCCAATGCAAGTGGCTTGTGTCGCGTGCCAATTTGAGATGTTAGCTGCCATTTTCAAGAAAAGGAACAACCATAACCTGTAAAAAAAAAATTAAAAGGTTAATAAAATGTTATTTTTCTTTTACATTCAGGCGATTAGGGCTATATACCTTTGACTACAGGAAGATTCCATACAATTGGTTCCACAAGAGCTGGCCTGTGCCCCGTTCAAATTTCGTTTATTGCTGTAATTGTCACATAAAGATACATCCTTACAATGTAAGATAAAATCGTTAAAAAGTTAATAAAATATTCGTTTTCTTTTATTTTCTAGCGACTAGGACTAAATACCATTGATTAGAGGAAGATTTTATCCAATTGGTTCCAATGGAAGTGCCCTGTGTCGCGTGCCAATTTGAGATGTTAGCTGCCGTTTTCAAAAAAGGAACACCCTTAAACTGTAAGAAATATATGTTAATGAACTAACAAACTGTTATTTTTCTGGCATCTTCAGGCGACTAGGACTACATGCCTTTGACTGCAAGAAGATTCCATTAAATTGGTTCCATAAGAGCTGGCCTGTGGTCTGTAAAAAATTTCTGTTTTTTTGCAGCAATTTTCACAAAAAGATACACCCTTACAATGTAAGATAAAAACATTAAAAAGTTAAGAAAATATTATTTTTCTTTTATTTTCTAGCGAATAGGACTACATACCATTAATTACAAGAAGATTTCATACAATTGGTTCCAAAGGAAATGGTCTGTGTCACGTGCCAATTTGAGATGTTAGCTGCCATTTTCAAGAAAAGGAACAACCATAAACTGTAAGAAAAAAATTTAAAAGGTTAATAAAATGTTATTTTTCTTTTACTTTCAGGCGATTAGGGCTATATACCTTTGACTACAGGAAGATTCCATACAATTGTTTCCACAAGAGCTGGCCTGTGCCCCGTTCAAATTTCGTTTATTGCTGTAATTTTCACATAAAGATACATCCTTACAATGTAAGATAAAATCGTTAAAAAGTTAATAAAATATTCGTTTTCTTTTATTTTCTAGCGACTAGGACTAAATACCATTGATTAGAGGAAGATTTTATCCAATTGGTTCCAATGGAAGTGCCCTGTGTCGCGTGCCAATTTGAGATGTTAGCTGCCGTTTTCAAAAAAGGAACACCCTTAAACTGTAAGAAAAATATGTTAATGAGTTAACAAAATGTAATTTTCGTGGCATCTTCAGGCGACTAGGGCTATATACCTTTGACTACAGGAAGATTCCATACAATTGGTTCCATAAGAGCTGGCCTGTGCCCCGTACAAATTTCTGTTTTTTGCTGCAATTTTCACATAAAGATACACCCTTACAATGTAACATGAAAACGTTAAAAGGTTAATAAAATATTCTTTTTCTTTTATTTTCTAGCGACTAGGACTACATTCCATTGAGTACAAGAAGATTTCATCCAATTGGTTCCAATGCAAGTGGCTTGTGTCGCGTACCAATTTGAGATGTTAGCTGCCATTTTCAAAAAAGCAACACCCTTAAACTGTAAGAAAAATATGTTAATGAGTTAACCAAATGTAATTTTTGTGGCATCTTCAGGCGATTAGGGCTATATACCTTCTACTACAGGAAGATTCCATACAATTGGTTCCATAAGAGCTGGCCTGTGCCCCGTACAAATTTCTGTTTTTTGCTGCAATTTTCACAAAAAGATACACCCTTACAATGTAACATGAAAACGTTAAAAGGTTAATAAAATATCCTTTTTCTTTTATTTTCTAGCGACTAGGACTACATACAATTGAGTACAAGAAGATTTCATCCAATTGGTTCCAATGCAAGTGGCTTGTGTCGCGTGCCAATTTGAGATGTTAGCTGCCATTTTCAAGAAAAGGAACAACCATAAACTGTAAGAAAAAAAAATTAAAAGGTTAATAAAATGTTATTTTTCTTTTACTTTCAAGCGATTAGGGCTATATACCTTTGACTACAGGAAGATTCCATACAATTGTTTCCACAAGAGCTGGCCTGTGCCCCGTTCAAATTTCGTTTATTGCTGTAATTTTCACATAAAGATACATCCTTACAATGTAAGATAAAGTCGTTAAAAAGTTTATAAAATATTCGTTTTATTTTCTAGCGACTAGGACTAAATACCATTGATTAGAGGAAGATTTTATCCAATTGGTTCCAATGGAAGTGCCCTGTGTTGAGTGCCAATTTGAGATGTTAGCTGCCATTTTCAAAAGAGGAACACCCTTAAACTGTAAGAAATATATGTTAATGAACTAACAAACTGTTATTTTTCTGGCATCTTCAGGCGACTAGGACTACATGCCTTTGACTGCAAGAAGATTCCATTAAATTGGTTCCATAAGAGCTGGCCTGTGACCCGTACAAATTTCTATTTTTTTGCAGCAATTTTCACAAAAAGATACACCCTTACAATGTAAGATAAAAACGTTAAAAAGTTAAGAAAATATTATTTTTCTTTTATTTTCTAGCGACTAGGACTACATACCATTAATTACAAGAAGATTTCATACAATTAGTTCCATAGGAGGTGGACTGTGTCAAGTGCCAATTTGAGATGTTAGCTGCCATTTTCAAAAGAGGAACACCCTTAAACTGTAAGAAATATATGTTAGTGAACTAACAAAATGTTATTTTTCTGGCATCTTCAGACGACTAGGACTACATACCTTTGACTGCAAGAATATTCCATTAAATTGGTTCCATAAGAGCTGGCCTGTGCCCCGTACAAATTTCTGTTTTTTGCAGCAATTTTCACAAAAAGATACACCCTTACAATGTAAGATAAAAACGTTAAAAAGTTAAGAAAATATTATTTTTCTTTTATTTTCTAGCGACTAGGACTAAATACCATTGATTACAGGAAGATTCCATACAATTGGTTCCATAGGAGCTGGCCTGTGCCCCGTACAAATTTCTGTTTTTTGCTTCAATTTTCACATAAAGATACACCCTTACAATGTAAGATAAAAACGTTAAAAAGTTAAGAAAATATTATTTTTCTTTTATTTTCTAGCGACTAGGACTAAATACCATTGACTACAAGAAGATTTAATACAATTGGTTCCAAAGGAGGTGGCCTGTGCCCCGTACAAATTTCTGTTTTTTGCTGCAATTTTCACATAAAGATACACCCTTACAATATAAGATAAAAACGTTAAAAAGTTAATAAAATATTATTTTTCTTTTATTTTCAAGCGATTAGGACTACATACCATTAATTACAAGAAGATTTCATCCAATTGGTTCCATAGGAGGTGGCCTTTGTCGCGTACCAATTTGAGTTGTTAGCTGCCTTAAACTGTAAGAAAAAAATGTTAAAAAGTTAATAGAATATTCTTTTTCTTTCATTTTTGAGCGATTTGGATTACATACCATTGATTACAAGAAGATTTCATCCAACTGGTTCCTTAGGCGGTGGCCTGTGTTGCGCGCCAATTTGAAATGTTAGCTACCACTTTCAAAAAATGAACACCCTTAAACTGTAAGACAAAAATGTTAAAAAGTTAATAAAATGTTATTATTCTTTCATATTCAGGTGACGAGGGGCTACCTTTGAGTACAGGAAGATTCAATCCAATTGGTTCCACAGGCGCTGGCCTGTGACCCGTATAAATTTCTGTTTTTTGCCGCAGTTTTCACAAAAAAGGTACACCCTTACAATGTAAGATAAAAACGTTAAAAAGTTAATAAAATAATATTTTTCTTTAATTTGCGAGCGATTAGGACTACATACCATTGATTACAAGAATATTTCATCCAATCGGTTCCATAGGAGGTGGACTGTGTTGCGCGCGAATTTGAAAAGTTAGCTGCCATTTTCAAAAAAAGGAACACGCTTAAACTGTAAGAATTTTAAAAAGTTAATACAATGTTATTTTTCTTTTATTTTCAGGCGACGAGGTCTATATGCCTTTGAATACAGGAAGATTCCATCCAATTGGTTCCATAGCCACTGGCCTGTGCCCCGTACAAATTTCTGTTTTTTGCTGCAATTTTCACAAAAATATACACCCTTACAATGTAAGATAAAAACGTTAAAAAGTTAATAAAAATTCTTTTTCTTTTATTCTCAAGCGTGCGGGACCACATACTATTGATTACAAGAAGATTTCATCAACTGTGGTGGACTGTGTTGAGTGCCAATTTGAAATGTTAGATGCCATTTCCAAAAAAAGGAACACCCTTAAACTGTAAGAAAAATATGTTAAAAGGTTAATAAAATGTTATTTTTCTTTTATTTTCAGGCGACTAGGGCTATATACCTTTGACTACAGGAAGATTTCATCCAATTGGTTCCATAGGAGATGGCCTTTGTCGTGTACCAACTCGAGTTGTCAGCTGCCATTTTTTGAAAAAAAAATATGTTAAAAAGGTAACAAAATGTTAGTTTTCTTTTATTTCAGTTGTTAGGGCTATATACCTGTGACCGCATGAAAATTCCATCCAATTGATTCCATAGGAGCTGTCCAGTGCCCCGTACGAATTTCTGTTTTTTACTGCGATTTTGACAAAAAGATACACGCCTACAATGCTAGATAAAAACGTTAAAAAGTTAATAAAAAATTCTTTTTCTTTTATTCTCATGCGACTAGGACCACATACGATTGATTACAAGAATATTTCATCCAACTGGTTCCATAGTAGGTGTTGCGTGCCAATTTGAAATGTTAGCTGTCATTTTCAAAAAAAGAACGCCCTTAAACTGTAAGAAAAAAATTTTAAAAAGTTAATAAAATGTTATTTTTCTTTTAAAATACCTGTCGGTCATAAAAATTCGTGGCAACGAGAAATCTCTGAAATTAGTAGGATGTTAATTAGTCAGAGAAATAAATACAAACATAAGTTTCAAAGATGTAGCGATATTAATTACAAAATCAATTGAAAAGCATTTTGAAGCTATTAAATAAACTTATTGATTTTCACCTTAATAAAGACCGCAATGAATCCTGGTCAAAATTTATTTCGAATTTAGCCTCGGGCTCTAAAAAGTTTTGGAAAGTAAAAAAAAGCACTTAAAGGAAACAAAATGTCTTTTACTGATCTATTTTTAAGAAGGCAAAAGTTATCCCAATTCCTAAGCCAGGAAAGGATCCTAAATTACCGTCTAGCTATAAACCAATCAGCATCCTAAGCCTATTGGATAAAGTATTTGAAAAAAGAATTAATAGAGAATTTTAGATTTTTCTATCCAAAATAATATTATTAACCCTCAACAGTTTGGATTCCTTAAAAAGATGCCCGATTATTATTATTATTATTATTGACTTTATTGAAACCTTTAATAAAATAATTACATTGTTATGAGAATTTACTTAAAAGTATTACAACAATTAAAATCTAAATAATTAAATAAGGAAACTACTAATATCACAGTGTTAAGGAAAAGTTGTCAAAAAAAAACCTTGTACATACTTAAACGTTATAAGAAATTTTAAAAACAACCATCAATTATAACTCTTTAAGTAAAAAAGAGTCTTAGTGATTGTTTGGCAAATTTCTTATTATTTCATATGTAGACGTTCTGCATTTTTCATTAAATGACAGAGTCAGTTCCCTTGCAAATGAGTTAAACATTTTATGCTTAAAGTTTCTATGTAGTAGATCAGTAGAATATCTGGGGTGTAGGTTATGAATTATTTTCAGATTTTTATTTTGTATTATCTGTAATTTTCTTGTGTAAGTTTTAGCAGCTTTATTAAACCAGACTTGGCATCCGTAGGTCATAATTGGTCGAATACACATTTTGTAAATAAGGATCTTGTTTTTTAAATTAAGTTTAGATCTTCTGTTAAGTAAGGGATAAAGTGCACGTCCACATTTGATTGCTTTATCACAAATATACTGTATGTGTTGTTTAAATGATAGTTTTTTACCTAAGATAATACCTAGATATTTGATACTATGCTGCAGAGGAATAAAACCTCCCCTAAAATATAAATGTTTTGTACGAATATGTTTCTGTGATCTATTATATGGAAATATAATAGCTTGTGTTTTACTAACATTAACTTTTATCTTCCATTTATCAAAATATTTATTGGTAGATTTTAAACTATCTTCCATTTTTTTTTTTTTTTGATTATTGCGTTTGACACCTTACCGCAGCAAATAAAAGCACTGTCGTCAGCGTAAAAAGCTACTTCATGTTTCTTGCGAATAGTAAAATCGGAAATATATATTGAATAAAGAGTAGGTGATAATACCGATCCTTTCGGCAGACCCGCAGGGATTTGTCTATCACTAGATAGCGTGTTATCTATAGATACAGCAAATGAGCGCTGATCTAAAAAACTCTTTATTATCTTTTGCAAGTACATTGGATAATTGAAGGAATTTAGTTTAAAAACCAGGCCTTCATGCCATATTGAATCGAAGGCTTTTTCAATGTCAAGAAAAATAACTCCAGTGCTCTTACGATTTCTTTTGTTTGTTTCAATAAAATTAACGACTCTTTTTAGTTGATGTACTGTGCAGTGCTCCTTGCGGAATCCAAACTGTTGAGGGTTAATAATATTATTTTGGTTGGAAAAAATTAAAATTCTCTTATTAATTATTTTTTCAAATACTTTATCCAATAGGCTTAGGATGCTGATTGGTCTATAGCTAGACGGTAATTTAGTATCCTTTCCTGGCTTAGGAATTGGAATAACTTTTGCTTTCTTAAAAATAGTTGGAAAATAGCCTTCTATTAAACAAGAAAAGTTTACATAGAGTTTCAAAAAAGAAATCGGGCATCTTTTTAAGGATAATGCTATTAATGCCATCTAAACCGGGGGCTTTATTATTTTTCAATAAAAGTACAAATGATTTAACTTCATCTAAATTGGTAAGCTCTACGCTAGATCTGTCAAGAATTGTGTCGTTAAGATCATGAATGAATCTTGAAACGGCTGTGTTCATAGGTGAATAATTGTTTAAAGTAATGGTATGTGAATTACCAAATACATCTGCTATTGAATTAGCTTTTTCATTGCCAGATTTTAAAACTTCACCGTTTATATGAAGATCAGTAAAAGGCATTTTGTTTCCTTTAAGTGCTTTTTTTACTTTCCAAAACTTTTTAGGGCCCGAGGGCAAATTCGAAATAAATTTTGACCAGGATTCATTGCGGTCTTTATTAAGGTGAAATTCAATAAGTTTATTTAATAGCTTCAAAATGCTTTTCAATTGATTTTTATAATTAAAATCGCTACATCTTTGAAATTTACGATTGTATTTATTTCTCTGACTAATTAACATTTTACTAATTTCAGAGATTTCTCGTTGCCACGAATTTTTATGACCGACAGGTATTTTATTGAACGCTTCTTTAACTATAAATATTAATTTGTTAAAATAAAAATCTAGATCACCTGAATTAGTAACTCGTTGATCAATGTTTTGACACCTGATTTCATTCTCAACCCAGTTTCTGATTGCTGACCAGTCTGCGCGATAATACAAGGGAACTGAATATGTCATGTTTTGAACCAGGCCATAAATAACACAAGATATAGGTACATGATCCGACTGTAAAACATTTGGATGTGTCTCAAGGTTTGAAAAATCGAGACACGAGTTAGATAAAAGAATGTCTACTGTGGACGGTTGAACGGGGTTGATATTTTGTCCAAAGCGAGTGTGTCCATTTGGGTAATAAATGAAGTAGCTAGATTGAAGACAATGGTAGTAGAGATCATTACCAGCCGAATTATTTGACATACAATTCCAATGTGTATGTTGGGCATTCAGATCACCGAAAATAAAATAGTCTTTTGAAAACGAAATTAATTTATCCAAATTAGCTTTAAAATTGGTAGTATGAACTGGATTATACGCTGATGTGAATATAACTGGCCTTCTATTAATTATAACTTGTACTGAAATACTTTCAGCAGTACTTGTTTTTATTTTTGGTAACAACGTATGCTTAATGTTACCTTTAATTGCAATTAGAGCTCCTCCGCCATGAGTAGATCGATCCTCTCTATAAATTTTATAACCACCAAGTTGAAATTTGTGGTACGGTTTCAAAAAAGTCTCATTTAAAAGGAGAATATCGATTTTCCTTTTGTGTAAAAAGTATTCCAGCTGGGCAGCTGCTGTCTACCGGTTGAATTATATGGCATGTTTAAGCATCATACCCAAAACTCGTAGCTTGTCGTACTTATTTTGACAGCTTTGCAAAGCATCGACAACATCAAAAAATATTTCCAGAAGTCTTTCATTGGAAATGTCGTCATTATTATTGTTGTCGTAGCTCTTGCCTTTAGCTACCTCAGAATACAAGTTACCAAAATCGCGGGAATTACGTGTATTATTGCGGGGTTCTTGCCTTGGCAATTGAGGAAAATCATGATCGTCTTCTTTAAAATATGTTACGTTAGTTCTTCTGCTGGTCGCCCTAGATTTAGATGTTACCCGATGACGGATTTCTAAATATTCTTGACGACTTGGGCACTTTGGGTCATCAGCTCTATGGTTAACGCTTTTTAAGTTCTTCTTTAAGCAGTTGTAGCACTTATAAATTATACTACCATCACTATTACCTTTATTGAGTGAACAAACTGCATATTCATGGTTTCCGGCGCAGGCTGAACACACTACGATACGGTTACAATTTTTAGCACCAGTCCATACATAGCGCACTTGGAGCATTGTGTGGGACCTTTATTGCCCTTTAGAGGTTTTCTCCAATATACAGATATATTACAAAAATATCTTATTTTCATAACCTCTCTTTTTGAAACATGTTGACGATCAAACTCAATGAGATAGAGGGAGTCATCTACACTAGATCTTTTTGTTGCTAGTTCCTTAATGCTTACCGGGTTTATGTTGAGCGAGCTTACAAATTCTTCGCCAATTATCTTTGTGTCCAGTTGTGGCAGGCCAAATAAAACCAATTTAAAAGTTTTTGCATCCCTCAATTCATGCGTATAATACTGGAATTTTTTGTCTTTGAGAACACGCAAAGCTTCATTGTACAGCGATAAGGAGTTTGATACAATTTTGGTACCAATAGGCATCCGTTTGTAGGTATATTTTTCCCCAATTAATCCGATCACAGTTGAAAAACTGTGGGTAGAGTCCACAATTATTGGTGGAATCTTTTCTTTGATAGCAACTGCTTCTTCTTCTTCGTCTTCAGACAGAAGCTGAAACCTGTTGGCATTAGTGCTGGGACCGTCTGTAGTTTTTGACACCTTGAATTTTGGGCTATTGCCCCAATGCTTTCTTCTTTTCTGAGCAAACATAGCCAAACAAAAGAAAGTTAAAGCAAATTAAAATAGTTTTTTTACACTTTTTAATTTAAAAAATTCACTTAATTTTTCAAGCAAAAATTAACACGATGTTTTTATCTTGAGGCAGAGATGCCAGATGAAAGATGCCCGATTACTTTTTTGAAACTCTATGTAAACTTTTTAACTCTTGTTTAATAGAAGGCTATTTTGCAACTATTTTTAAGAAGGCAAAAGTTATCCCAATTCCTAAACCAGGAAAGGACCCTAAATTACCGTCTAGCTATAAACCAATCAGCATCCTAAGACTATTGGATAAAGTATTTGAAAAAATAATTAATAGAGAATTTTAGATTTTTCCAACCAAAATAATATTATTAACCCTCAACAGTTATCCCAATTCCTAAGCCAGGAAAGGACCCTAAATTAACGTCTAGCTATAAACCAATCAGCATCCTAATACTATTGGATAAAGTATTTGAAAAAATAATTAATAGAGAATTTTAGATTTTTCCAACCAAAATAATATTGTTACGTTTTTACCTTTTTACCTTGCTTTAGAAGTTTCTTGAACTTCTTCTTTAACTAATTTAAATTGCTCCATCATAGCAGCAAACATTGTGGATAAATCCATGCTGCTTGTTGTTGCATGGATAGAAACTTCCATTTCTTCTTTATACTCGAATTCATAAGTTCCAATATCAATATCACGCCGCTTGAATTCATCTATCAGCCTCTTTTGTAATTCTGCTTTATTACCAGCTGTAGGTAACTCCAACTTATTCAATTCTCTCTTGAGTTGCTGCACTTTCAGCTCTTCAAACTTCATGACTGCTTATTATTTTGCAATCCCACTTCTGACACCAATTGTTATGTTTTTACCTTTTAAAAACGGTCGTTTATTTCCTTTAAATAAACTTGTACTTTGATTGCAAAAATAACAGCAGTTTAGTAGTTTAAAAATTGTAACGACTCTTTATTTTATTTAAAAAAATGTACAACAATACAGTTTATAAGTCACTTTGTGTTTTAATACACACACACACTTAAATTACACGCTTTATACAGCACACTTTAATAATGTACAAGATTATACAGCCAAGGCAGTTAATATGTCTTTACTTAACGACGCTTCCAACCAGACTGACTCAATGGTGTTCTCACGGCCAATTTATATACACCGTATTACCTACTAGATGTTTCTTGAAAGCTCTATTTCTTTCTACAATGTTCTTAACGGACAAACTAGAGCTTTTGATGATAATGCCAGCAGCATAAACACTTAGTACTGCCAAACTAGCTTTTGATGATAATGCCAGCAGCATAAACACTTAGTGCTGCCACACTTAAAAACAATGGTGAAAGCTTTTTATTCAATGTTGTATGTTTAGAACTATGTTAATAATTAGATATGTTAACTGCTGTTAACATAAACGGAAATGTCTGGAAGCATTGAGAAAGATTTAAAACAGCCGTTAAAACCGTTATATTTGAATTCAAGTACAATTTCGTAACATTGCCCCCCGCTTAAACCTGTTCGTCCCGAATATGCACGAATTCACTTTTCCCATAGGCAGCTAGTTTTTCTAGATGTACGACCTTCATTTTAGATCTCGGGCTCTTTTCTTTCTGTATTCTGTACACCACGTCGTTTAATTTCTTAATCACTTTGTATGGTCCATCCCAATGGGTTTGCAGTTTGGGAGACAGTCCTTTCTTACGTTGTGGGTTATACAACAGTACAAGCTGGCCTTCGTTAAATCCTTCGGAATTCGCTGCTCGATCGTATCTGGCTTTCATTTTATCGCTGGTCATTTTTATTCGTCTGCGTAAGAATTCATCTTGCTCTTGGGAAGTGTTTTCCTTATTTGTTGATGAGGGCTTAATACCGAATTCTAAATCACCAGGCAACTTGAGTTCTGTCCCGAAGACAATTTTTGCAGGTGTTCGAGAGGTTGAGTCATGAACAGCTGATCTGTATGCCAATAGAAATTTCGGTATGTGTTCATCCCAGTCCTTCTGATGTGCACTGACCACTTTTCTTAAATATTCCTCCAGAGTGCGATTGAATCTTTCGACCATGCCATCAGATTGAGGATGCAGTGGCGTTGTTCTGGTTTTTCTTATTCCGTATAAATCGCACATTTCCTTGAATACAGCAGATTCAAAATTTCTACCCTGATCAGAATGCAGTTCCAGTGGAACACCATAGCGGCACACCCAGTTGTTCACAAATACACTTATAACCGTTTTAGCATATTGATCAGGTATGGCATATACCTCTGGCCATTTGCTGAAATAATCCATAACCACTAAAACGTAACGATTTCCGCTGCTATGCATTGTGAACAATTGGCTACCCAATCGGCTACTGCTTGCTGACAACCCACCCAATAAAAACTTTTTAACTTTTCTAAGGTTTTTGTCACACCAAGATGACCACCACTGGGACCGTCATGGAACTCTTTCATTACTTCGTTTATTTTAGAGGATGGTACTACAATTAAATTTGACACTGTTTTACCGTCAGTACTTTCCCATATGCGGTATAAGACTCTTCACTGGACTCTATATGCATTAGTCGAACATCGATGATACATTCCTTTTCCTCGGTTTTTGTACAATGCTTACATTCCACGTTGCAGGGCCGTCTTGACAGTGCGTCCGCATTGCCGTGTTTCAAACCCTTCCGGTGCTCGATGCTAAAATCATAGCTCTGAAGCCGCTCTATCCAACGAGCCAGTTGTCCTTCAGGTTGTTTAAATTGCAGCAACCACCTGAGGGCAGAATGATCGGTTCTCAGTCGGAAGTGTTGGCCATACAGATATTTGCGGTAATGCTTCACACACTCTAATACTGCCAAAAGTTCTCGTCGCGTTACGCAGTAGTTTCTTTCAGGCTTCGAAAGCGTTCGGCTGAAGTATCCAATGACCCTTTCAGTGCCACCGACTACTTGTGAAAGTACACCGCCTATTCCGTATCCGCTCGCATCGCTATCTACCACAAATGTTTCTCCAGGTATAGGATATGATAAAATTGGTGCCGTACATAATAAGTCCTTGAGCTTCTGAAATGCTAGTTCTTGTGCTTCACACCATTGGAATGATTGTGACTTCTTGGTCAGCTCATGTAAGCTTGCGGCTACATTGGCGAAATTCGGGACAAATCGTCTGTAGTATGTGCAAACGCCAAGAAAACTACGCAGTTCATGGAGATTTCTCGGACATGGCCAGTTCTTTACAGCAATTATCTTATCCTCATCTGTTGATATTCCGTCTGCTGTTACGCGATGTCCCAAATATTTGACTTCTTTCTGGAACAACGCACACTTCTTTACACTGAGTTTGAGTCCAGCCGCTGATATTCGTTTAAGAACTTCTTCAAGGTTATTCAGATGTTCATCAAAAGTCTTACCCATGACAATTATGTCATCGAGGTACACCAAGCATGTCTTCCCGTGAAGTCCTTTCAATACCTGTTCCATTAAACACTCGAATGTGGCTGGAGCATTGCAGAGTCCAAATGGCATCACATTAAACTGCCATAACCCATCACTCGCGCTAAAGGCGGTTTTTTCCTTGTCTTTTTCTGAAATCTCTACCTGCCAATGACCACTTTGCAAGTCCAATGTGGAGAACCATTGTGTTCCAGCTAGTGTATCCAGAGTGTCGTCAATTCTTGGTAGCGGGTAGCTGTCTTTCTTGGTGACGTCATTCAGTTTTCTATAATCGACACAAAATCTAGTGCTGCCGTCTTTCTTCTTAACTAAAACAACAGGCGAGCACCAAGGACTTGAAGATGGTTCGATTGTACCGTTCCGCTCCATTTCATTGACCAACTCCTTCACTTCACTTCGTTTTGCTAGAGGAACACTTCTGGGCGCCTGCTTTATTGGCCTCGCTTCGCCAGTATTTATTTGATGCTTTACAATTGCCGTTCTACCATGGCTTTGACTTTTTAAGGCGAAGACGAAGCTATATTTCTTCAGAATCTGTTTGGACTTATTTCTGTCTGGCGGCGCTAATCCTTCTACCCATTTCCCCACATATTCCGCTAGTAACTCGTGTTCTTTGGTGGATTTATTGGCAGGTTGCGGGTTTTTCTCGCAATTGATTACTGCCTCTGCTGAAGTGCATTGACCTATTTCGGAATTTGGCTTAACGACTTTTTCGTAGCTGGACAGGTTAAGCATTCTTGCAGGGTTTAACGAGGGCTTTTGCTGTTACAAGATCACTTGTTATTTCTGCTGGTTCTACCACCCACAAACTGTTGTCCTCACAATCTCTCTCCATACGAGCCCATACTAAAGTTTCTGACTGTGGTGGTAGCTTATGATGCTCGACGGCAACTAGCTTTCTTACTTGAGTCCTATTTTCATATCCGATGTCAAGGGGTATCTCCACATTTCGCCAAATCATAACTTTTTGTCCCATATCCAAAGTAATGCCATGGCTAATCATGAAATCAGCACCAATAATGACTTCGTCCACAATATCGGCAACAATGAATACATGATTGACGGTAACGTTGGCAATGGTTAATTTCACATTTACTTTACCATAGACCGTGGCCGGCTCCCCAGTAGCTGTGCGCAGGCTTACCCCACATAATGGTTCAATTGTTTTCTTGACTAAATCTGGCCTGACGATAGACTGTGATGCCCCGGTGTCTACAGTAAAAACGTGCTTCTGACCGTTGATGTACCTCCAAGCAGTAAGATTGCTATTTTTCTGTTGCATTACGGATATGGAGATGGTGGGGCCCTCAGATGTGGGAGCTAGCTCTTGCCCCATAGTACCAGCTCGTTTTAGTTTAAAGGTGATTCTTGTGATGATTGATGATTTGACTACCGGTTATTTCTTTGAGGCGAGGCAGATCTGGTTCGTTTTCTTGGTGCTTTGCAGTTTCGCTGAATATGACCCGATTTACCACAGTTATAACATTTTACACTGGCTTTATTTTGCTTCTCATTAAACGCCTCCAAAACCTTTTTAATTCGTCGACTATATTTCTCTCATTATCAGAAACAACTTCAACATTTCGCACCTTGCATATTTGCGGCTTTGAAATTATTTTCGCCGTTTCTTGTGCCAGTGCGAATGAGACGGTTTCAGTAAATGATGGTTTAGGTGTGCACAAACTGCGTGTTTTATTTCAGGATCGCGAATGCCATTAACAAATGCCTCTATCTTGAAATGGTCCAAAAACGGGCTGTTTTCCCCTGGATAAGTAAGCTGCAGCAAACGTTCGATTTCCAACGCAAAGTCTTGTAGCGTCTCATTGGGCTTCTGCACTCTACCACGCAATTCCATTCGGTATAGTTCCTTTTTATGTTCACCAGCGTACTTACGTTGTAGCGCCTCCATTATATCATCGTAATTGTTTCTGTTACATGCTGGCACGCTTTCAAGAACTACTGCTGCATTTCCTTTTAAGGCCAATATCAACTCTATAGCTTTTTCTTCGTCGTTCCATATGTTTCTAATGGCAATTGTATCAAACTGGAACTTAAACACATTAAATGGTGTGGTACCATCAAAACTAGGGGCCTTTATTCTATTAGAGGATTCTGGAATTATTCGCATATGTCCATCTTGGCATTGAATATTATTCATCTTTATTTCTAGAGCATGTAGTTTTTTATCAACACCTTTGGCTATTTCATTCTCTAAATCGGACAGCTTTTTATCAACGACTTTGGCTTGTAAATCTAGACAGCTCTCTAAGTCGGTCAGCTTTTTATCAACGACGTTGGCTTGTATATCTAGGCAGCTCTCTTCCGAAATTTGTTGAAGTTTCTCGTCTGTCGCTCTAGAAGTTTCTTTAACTTCAGCAAGAAGTTTCTCATTATTTACTTTAAAAGTTTCTTGAAATTTCATTTCCATTATTTTAGAAGTTTCTTGAAATTTCATTTCCATTATTTTATTTTCTTCTTTGACTTCAGCAAGAAGTTTCTCGTTATTTGCTTTAGAAGTTTCTTGAACTTCTTCTTTAACTAATTTAAATTGCTCCATCATAGCAGCAAACATTGTGGATAAATCCATGCTGCTTGTTGTTGCATGGGTAGAAACTTCCATTTCTTCTTTATACTCGAATTCATAAGTTCCAATATCAATATCACGCCGCTTGGATTCATCTATCAGCCTCTTTTGTAATTCTGCTTTATTACCAGCTGTAGGTAACTCCAACTTATTCAATTCTCTCTTGAGTTGCTCCACTTTCAGCTCTTCAAACTTCATGACTGCTTATTATTTTGCAATCCCACTTCTGACACCAATTGTTACGTTTTTACCTTTTAAAAACGGTCGTTTATTTCCTTTAAATAAACTTGTACTTTGATTGCAAAAATAACAGCAGTTTAGTAGTTTAAAAATTGTAACGACTCTTTATTTTATTTAAAAAAATGTACAACAATACAGTTTATAAGTCACTTTGTGTTTTAATACACACACACACTTAAATTACACGCTTTATACAGCACACTTTAATAATGTACAAGATTATACAGCCAAGGCAGTTAATATGTCTTTACTTAACGACGCTTCCAACCAGACTGACTCAATGGTGTTCTCACGGCCAATTTATATACACCGTATTACCTACTAGATGTTTCTTGAAAGCTCTATTTCTTTCTACACTAGAGCTTTTGATGATAATGCCAGCAGCATAAACACTTAGTGCTGCCAAACTAGCTTTTGATGATAATGCCAGCAGCATAAACACTTAGTGCTGCCACACTTAAAAACAATGGTGAAAGCTTTTTATTCAATGTTGTATGTTTAGAACTATGTTAATAATTAGATATGTTAACTGCTGTTAACATAAACGGAAATGTCTGGAAGCATTGAGAAAGATTTAAAACAGCCGTTAAAACCGTTATATTTGAATTCAAGTACAATTTCGTAACAATATTATTAACCCTCAACAGTTTAGATTCCACAAGGAGCACTCCACAGTACATCAACTAAAAAGAGTCGTTAATTTAATTGTATCAAACAAAAGAAATCGTAAGAGCACTGGAATTATTTTTCTTGATATTGAAAAGGCCTTCGATTCAATATGGCATGAAGGCCTGTTTTTTAAACTATATTTCTTCAATTATCCAACGTACTTGCAAAAGATAATAAAGAGTTTTTTAGATCAGCGCTCATTTGCTGTATCTATAGATAACACGCTATCCACTGATAGGCAAATCCCTGCGGGTCTGCCGCAAGGATCGGTATTATCACCTACTCTTTATTCAAAATATATTTTCGATTTTACTGTTCGCAAGAATCATGAAGTACTTTTTACGCTGACGACAGTGCTTTTATTTGCTGCGGTAAGGTGTCAAACGCAATAATAAAAAAAAAAATGGAAGATAGTTTAAAATCTACCAATAAATATTTTGATAAATGGAAGATAAAAGTTAATGTTAGTAAAACACAAGCTATTATATTTCCATATAATAGATCACAGAAACATATTCGTACAAAACATTTATATTTTAGGGGAGGTTTTATTCCTCTGCAGCATAGTATCAAATATCTAGGTATTTTCTTAGATAAAAAACTATCATTTAAACAACACATACAGTATATTTGTGATAAAGCAATCAAATGTGGCCGTGCACTTTACCCTTTATTTAACAGAAGATCTAAAATTAATTTAAAAAACAAGATCCTTATTTACAAAATGTGTATTCGACCAATTATACCCTACGGATGCCAAGTCTGGTTTAATAAAACCGCTAAAACTTACACAAGAAAATTACAGATAATACAAAATAAAAATCTAAAAATAATTCATACCTACACCCCAGATATTCTACTGATCTACTGCATAGAAATTTTAAGCATAAAATGTTTAATTCATTTGCAAGGGAACTGACTTTGTCATTTAATGAAAAATGCAGAACGTCTACATATGAAATAATAAGAAATTTGCTAAACAATCACTAAGACTCTTTTTTACTTAAAGAGTTATAATTGATGGTTGTTTTTAAAATTTCTTATAACTTTTAAGTATGTACAAGGTTTTTTTTTTGACAACTTTTCCTTAACACTGTGATATTAGAAGTTTCCTTATTTAATTATTTAGATGTTAATTGTTGTAATGCTTTTAAGTAAATTCTCATAACAATGTAATTATTTTATAAAGGTTTCAATAAAGTCAATAAAATAATAAAAAGTAATAATAATTATTTTTCTTTTATTTTCAGGCGACCAGGGCTATATATCTTTGAGTACAGGAAGATTCCATCCAATTGGTTCCATAGGAACTGGCCTGTGCCCCGTACAAATTTCTGTTTTTTGTTGCAATTTTCACAAAAAGGTACACCTTTATAATGTAAGATAAAAACAGACCGATATTATTGAATAAAAAAATTTGAAGTCGATATCTTTACCGAGTCCAAAAATAAACGATTTTGAATTTGAAAATTGCAAAAAAGACGATTTTTTGTGTTTTTGGCCGAAAAAGTATATACACTCTTTTTTATCTAAAATAAAATGTTCTTTAGCAACATATAATAATTTTGCACTTTTCTGAAAGGTAGGTTCACAGAGATGGCTTAAAGATAAAAAGCAAGCACAATAACTCAATTGGTTAGGATAGGGTCAAGGTAGGGGAAAACAAGAACGACGTCAGGAAAGGGGGGAAAAATGAGGATGGGGACGATGACATGGACTTAATGAGACTGCATACGGACATCCTCAATCAACACGGACAACTAATGACCCAACTAACGGAGGAGGACAGCCTGCTGGACTCGGCGGAGGACCCTGTAGGATCTGGAGCGACGGAGGGACTGGAGGACCTGTCTCTTTTATCCGATGAAGAGCATGAGACAACAGTTGTCTCTGCTCTTGACCGGGGCAAAGAAATCGGAACTGCAGTCACTGCGTCAACTCCGGGTAGGAAGCAGGTGAGCTCGACGGGGGCATCAGGCATGCCAAGGCCTACGGCCAAACCTATTGTTCGGCAGGTAGCGGTAGCATATCCAATGGACGAGCGAGCCGCAACCGACAGCCGAACGCATTTTGAAAAGGCGAAAAACGGTGTTAGGGCCTCTATAGCTGCACTAAATAAGTTGGCTAGAAAGCACCCATCGCTGTTAGACGGGCGGGATAGGCATGTTCGCAGGAAACACCGAAAGAGCATCTACAGGTTTGAACGGACTTATGGCTCCATCGGTGACATCCTGGGATTGTCTTATCCCGATGCTTTTAAAGTAGAGGTGGAGGAAGGTCCGCAAATTGCTCGCAAGGGTAAAGAGTCCGGGTCTACCAACACTTTGGAACCAAAAGTCGACGCTGATGCACAGTGTGATGCTCACAAGCCATCCAGCAGTCCTGTAGGTTCTCTCAAGGGAAGCGACAGGTCAGCAAGGATTGGTAGTGAGGAAAAACCCATTGAGAAGAGAGTAGAGAGGGTAGATCAAGCTCTTGCGAGCCCCGCTAAAGGATCTCAAATGAGGTCAATTAGGGGAGCTCTGCCTGGAGATGAGATACCATCTACCTCTAGGAAAGCAGGCCATATTCCGCATGACTCTTTTAAAGGTCCCCCTAAGGGGACCATAAAAAGAGTGAGGTCGGGGGATGACCAGCAGATTCCGTCTGCGAAGAAGGTTGGTAGTGTACCAAGTGGCCCGCTTAAAAACTCTCATAAGGGAGTAGTGAAGCGGGTAGTATCTGGTGATGTGCAACCTTCATCGTCCAAAAAGGGGAAGGATTCGTCCAAGTCGGACATTCTTCAAGCAGCAGTCATTGACCGTGCTGATCCAGATGGGAGAATCAGTACGGAAATGTGGCGGCTGATTGAGGACAGACTTATGGACGAAATCTTCCAGGCAAGGCACAGGCCGGGTGAAATAGCCTTCATGGGTGCAGACTGGACAAGGGGCGTCAACACTGTTGGTTGCGGTAACAAGGGTACCTACGAATTCCTGAAAGCCGCGATTAACAGATGTGGCAACCTTTGTCCAGATGCGCAACTGGAGGTTATACCAGCGTCGGAATTGCCTCTGCGACCAATAGTCACGGTATGGATTCCACCACCCATTAAGCCGGTGGAAGTCATACTGGGAATATTGGAAGGACAAAATAGGGGGATCAATACAAGTCAATGGAAACTTGTCTCTTCATTGACTTGTAAAGAGAACCAGGGAAAAGATTTCCGATTCGCAGTGGATCGGGAATCTATTAGGAAATTGGACTCAATGGGGGGGGGTTGTTACGTTCGGGCTTGGCTACATCAAATTTCGCTACGCGAAAAATGATAAAGCCAAAGAGGTTGCGGATGGTGCAGATAAATCTGCATCATTGTGAAGCGGCCTCGACCGAATTGATAACCTACCTCAGTGAGACCAATGTGGACGTGGCCCTAATCCAGGAGCCTTGGCTAAATGATAACCAGGTCTGTGGTTTAAGGGCCAAAGGATACAAATTGTTCAAGCCGTCCACTGAGGATAAGGTGAGAACTTGTATTCTGGTGAAGAATGATCTTCAAGTAATTCTTCTCAACTCTTTCAGTTATGGTGATCTAACGGTCGTCCAAGGAGAGGCATTGGGAGGCGGTAAATTGGCCTTGGCCTCGGTGTACATGCCCTATGAGGAGTTGAAACCACCAGATGACAGGGTGTGGGCCTTAGCCGAGTACGCAAGACGGAATGGAGTACGTCTATTGCTCGGTTGCGATGCAAATGCACACCACAGTCAATGGGGTAGCAGGGATACCAATAAGAGAGGTGAGTCAACCTTTGATTTTATTATTGCAAATGATCTTTTAATCTGTAATAGGGGTAATACTCCTACGTTCAGAACGAAGGATAGGAATTCAGTAATAGACATCACACTGACCAACTCAAAAGACCTGGTTGAAGACTGGAGGGTGGCCATGGGATGTACTTTCTCTGACCATGGTAGGATAAACTTTAGTCTGAACTTCCGAGGTTCTGAGGGGAAACCTTTCAGGAATCCTAGGAGGACAGATTGGGACGCCTTCGGGCGGGATCTGGGGTCAAGATTGTCTAGAACTCCGATGGAGGTCTTGTCGAGAGAGAATCTTGACGAAATAGTGGAAAGGGTAACAGGGTCCATTAACAGAAGCTATGAGCTTAACTGCCCGGTGAGCTATCCGGATAAATGGAGACAGCCAGTCTAGTGGTCGGAGGAGTTGAAGGCTCAACGGACCACAGTTGGCAGGCTGTACAACAAGGCCCATAGATCTGGTAGGGACGAGGACTGGGGCACCTATAGAGTGTGTTTCAATAAGTACAAAAAGGACATTAGAAGAGCTAAAAGAGCCTCGTGGATTAGGTTCAGCGAGGCCATTGACTCGGTCAATGAACTTTCCAGATTCAGGAAGATACTGTCAAAGGACCCTAGTGTTCCTGGGAGTATCCAGAAATCAGATGGTTCATGGACGGAGTCTAGTTCTGAGTCACTTAATGTACTTTTGGAATCCCATTTTCCGGGTTGCAGGGATCCATTGGTGGAGGAATCAGGTGAGGGAGAACACTTCTTCACAGAGTCCACCAGTGGGATGATTGGTACAGTGGTAAGTGACCTAATAACGGTGGAGAAGGTCACATTGGCGGTGAATTCATTCGAGCCTTTTAAGTCACCAGGCCCGGATGGTATATTTCCGGCCATGTTGCAGAATGCACCGTTGGTGGTCCGTATACTACTGGCTGAGATTTTTAAGGGGTGTCTAATACATGGACATATTCCAAGGGGGTGGAGAGAGGTTAGGGTTATATTCATACCGAAAGGTGGAAGGACCTGTCACTCGAAACCCAAGGATTATAGACCTATCAGCCTATCGTCTTTCCTCTTGAAGTCTTTAGAGAGACTGATAGATCTATATTTAAGATCGTCTGGTAGCTCCAGCATCATGAGTAGTGCTCAACATGCTTACCTGAAAGGTAAATCTGTGGAGAGTGCGCTAAGTGATGTGGTGGGTTATATACAACAAGGGCTTCGGTATAAGGAATACACCATGGCCGCGTTCTTGGATATTGAGGGAGCGTTCAACAATATTAAGATTGACGCTATCAAGCAGGCGCTGGTGAATCTTAAGGTACATGACTTCTTGATCGAATGGATAATCCTCATGCTGAGCAGCAGGATTATCAATTCAAGCTTGGGTGGAGTATGCTTAAGAAAACTAGTAACTAGGGGGACTCCGCAAGGGGGAGTGCTCTCACCCCTGCTGTGGCTAATAGCTGTCGATGTGATTTTGCGTCAATTCGACAGCAGGGGGCGGAAGATCGTGGCTTATGCTGATGATGTGGTCATACTGGTAAAGGGAAAATTTCTTCCCACAATCAGTGAGATCATGTGAGCTGGCATCTCGGCATCATGAAGGCCGCGGAAATGGTCAGACAAAACATTGCGAGGGGTACCGAGGTCACTCTCTATGTGGACAGTCAGGCGGCTCTGAAGGCCTTGGGGACACATTTGGTGAGATCCAGGCTAGTAGCTGCCTGTAGGAAGACACTGAGAGAGTTGATGGAGGACTACACGGTGAGACTCTGATCGGTGCCTGGCCATTGCAATATTTCAGGCAATGAATTGGCTGATGAACTGGCAAGGCAAGGTGCGGCAGGGAACGCCTCAGAGGGAGAGACATATGTGAAACCACCACTAAGTTTCTTCTATGGGAAGATCAATGATTGGATCTTGGTCAGAACCAATTCGGCTTGGGAAAGTAGAGAGGACTGCAAAGTGTCGAGGGCGATATGGCCGGTTTTTGACAGGGCAGGCACTACCACTCTCTTGGGCATGAATAGGAGGAGCTTAAGGGTCATGATAGGGGCCATAACAGGTCACTGTTTGATAGGGAAGATGAGGTCTAGAATGGACGCTAACAGTTCTGATTTTTGCAGACTGTGTGAGGACATCGATGAGACCGAGTCTATTGAGCACATTGTGTGCCATTGTCCGCGATTACAGCATCTTAGGATGAAGTGGCTGGGTAGACAGTTCCTCGACGGGTTAAGTGACGTTCAGGACGCAGATCTTGTTGACGTCATAGGCTTCGTCATGGGAATCGGCTGCTTGAGGGAGAATCAAGGGTTTAACCCTGGGGGGATCGGTGGCATTGCTGGTCCCCCTTTATGATTCGTTACATTTCTATTCCCTTTTTATCTTTCACTTTACTTTTTCTGTACTCTGTATTTTCAATTTTATATATTCTATACTCTTATTTCACGACTATTCTATTGAAGGGACTCACAATGGACCGGGATCGGTCTCTGGGTGGAGATGTGGTGCTGTCTGGTGTCACATCTACCTTCTATATCTATCTATCTAACTCAATTGGTCATGGTACACACCCTCCCGAATTCGACCCATTTTGTATGAAAAATGCAAAAAAGACGATTTTTTGTGTTTTTTGGCCGAAAAAGTATATACACTCTTTTTTATCTAAAATAAAATTTTCTTTAGCAACATATCATAATTTTGCACTTTTCTGAAAGGTAGGTTCACAGAGATGACTTTAAAATAAAAATCAAGCCCAATAACTCAATTGATCATGGTACACATCCTCCCGAATTCGACCCATTTTGTATGAAAGTTTTGATTTTAGACCATATTTTCTCAAATTCCAAAGCACGAATCGGCAAGAGGAATATATTTTAAGAATCTCCAATAGTTTTAAATCAAAATCTACGGGACTTCGGAAAAATATGGATTCTATAGCCATAAATGTAAAAATCCCATTTTTGGGAATTTTCATTAGTTTTTTTGGGAATTCAGGAAAACCCTACGCCTGATTCAAATTTAGTTAACGCGCTTTTATTTATATTAATAAGATCCACATTTCCTGCAAATTTCATTAAGATATCTTTATAAACAAATATGTTATTACAACTAAAAATTTTTATTTTCTCTAAAAACCCCAAATGCTTTCGCTATTTAGAAATAAACCAAACAAAAGGGTTTATTTCTAAATAGCGAAAGCAATTTTAAAAATATGTATTCCAAATTAAGCTTATCCTTTAGCATATATAATTTCCGATATTTTGCAAAAAGATTCAAGTCAATATCATGCCTCATTTCAGAAATATGCGCTTTAAACTTTTATATTTCCAATTTATTGTATATATGACTATATTTTTAGAAACTAGCAACTTTTGCCTTTAGCTTTGTATGAATAATTACTTAGAAAATTATGAATATTTCTGTATACTTTTAATAATATCTATACACAAAATATTTTTATACAAATAATTAATAAACATTTTTATTTTTAATAAGGTTGCCACATTTCTAAGCATTCATATATTTCTATTAATTAATTTAAAATACTATTAAATACTAGGATATATATGAAAAAAAACTGAGCCAAGACCACGCAAAATTATGGTGCTTAAAAATTCAAACGCAAATAACTCGAAAACTATAAGAGATAAATAGGGCATGTAAGCATGTCTTTTATAGGTCTTGTCAGGGCCTACAACAATATATAAAAATATTTGAAATCGGACGAGAAATAAAAGTTTGGCAAGTGATTAAAAACTTTTATGTCAGAGGTACCTAACTTTGAGCCCCCTTAGCTCCGCCCCTGTGGTATTTTTTGTGCCCCCTTCCAAACTTAATATTGTACACTAATCTGTACACTACGCCTATATCAAATTTCATGAAAATCCAACCAGCCGATGAGAAGTTACAGATTTATTTCCAAAAAAATTTCGATCCTGCCCCTCTGTGCAATGTAAGATAAAAACATTAAAAAGTTAATAAAATATTTTTTTTCTTCTATTTTCAAGCGACTAGGGCTACATACCATTAATTACAAGAAGATTTCATCCAATTGTTTCCATAGGAGATGTCCTGTGCCCCGCACTAATTTCTGTTAGATAGATAGAGAATGTTGACGTAATACCAAATGCACCCTTTTAGCTCGTCTAATGTCCTTTTTGTACCTATTAAAACTCACCCTATAGTTGCCCCAATCTTCGTCTTTACCAGTTCTATGGGCCCTGTTATATAGCCTGCCAACTGTGGCCCGTTGAACTCTCAACTCCTCTGACCAACAGACCGGCTGTTTCCTTCTGCCCGGATAACTCACCGGGCAGTTGAGCTTATAGCTTCTGAAAATAGACCCCGTTATTTTCTCCACAACTTCGTCAAGATCATCAATCGACATAAACTCCCTCGGAGTTCCAGCCAGTCTTGACTCCAAATAACGCCCGAAAGCGTCCCAATTCGTCCTTCTAGGATTCCTAAAAGGTTTCCTCTCCGAACCCAGAAACTTCAGACTAAAGGTTATCTTGCCATGGTCAGAAAAAGAATACCCCATAGCCACCCTCCAATCCTCAACTAGGTCTTTAGAGTTAGTCAATGTGATATCTATTACCGAATTCCTATCCTTCGTCCTGAACGTAGTGATATTTCCCTTATCGAAGATTAAAAGATCATTCGTAATAATGAAATTAAAGATTGACTCACCTCTCTTATTAGTATCCCTGCTACCCCATTGACTGTGGTATGCATTGGCATCGCAACCGAGCAATAGACGTACTCCATTCCATCTTGCATACTCGGCTAAGGTCAACACCCTGTTATCCTGAAGACGAAGAAGAAACAGTTGCTTTCAAAGAAAAGATTCCAATATTAATAATTGGGAACTTTACACACTGTTCTTAAACTGTGATCGGATTAATTGGGGATAAATATACTTATAAACGAAAATTGTATCAAACTCGTTATCGCTATATAATGAAGCTTTGAATGTTCCCAAAGAGAAAAAATTCCAGTATTATGCACATGATTTAAAGAATGCAAAAACTTTTAAATTGGTTTTATTTGGCCTACAAAACTGAACAAAAAGATAATTGGCGAAGAATTTGTCTGCTCACTCAATATAAACCCGGCAAACATTACGGAGCTAGGAACAAAGAGATCCAGTGTAGATGACGCACTTTATCTTATTGAGTTTGATCATTTTTGTAATAATTCTGTGTATTGGAGAAAACCTTTAAAGGGTAACAAAGGTCCCTCACAATGCTCCAAGTGCGGTATGTATAGACATGGTGCTAAAAATTGTAACTGTATCGTAGTGTGTTCACTCAACAAAGGTAATAGTGGTGATAGTATAATTTAAAAGTGCTACTACTGCATAACATAGTGTCTATATTAGAGATTTTTTTATCAAGATAAACGTCAAACTTAACGCATATTTGTGGAAGGTGGCAACAGTTGCACAAAAACAACAATATGGCTGCATCATTATGTTTTTTATATATGCAGTTTGACAACTGTAACAACCAAAATAATAATCAACTGTTTAACTAAGGTTACCTTGTATATATTCGCACTGATTTTGACGTTTGTTTTGATATAAATTTGCCTAATGTAGACGCTAGGTAAAGAACTTAAATGAAAGAACTTAAAATGGCAAATTATGTAAAAGTTCTATTGGATGCGAAAAAAGCTAAATATGACATTTAATTTACTAAAAAATATTCTAGAATAAGAATTTTGTATGAAATTGTCTGAAACTGATAAATAGTTAATATGGAAAAGAAAGTAATCTATATGTATATATATATATATATATATATATATATATATATATATATATATATATATATATATTATGTGGACCGATAATTTTACTAAGTGTAAAATAAAATACTAACATTTATATGAATTAACATTTATATGAATTTATGTACTATAGGGTGACTCCCGAAAATGAGCTTATATGGAAGCTACGGTAAATTATGGAGCGATCCTCATAAAATTTGTCACTGTGATTTCTACTTACATAAAACTTATTTGTGTCGAATATAAACTTCATACTAACATGTGTATGTAATTTATGCTCGTTAAGTGATTTTTGGAAGAACTATGGTCAATTATGGACCGATCTTCATGAAATTAGGAATGAAGCTAAGAAATTAGGAACAAGTTAAGCCGAATTTCATTAATATAATGCTATATTTAAGGCATTTATGATAGTTAAACCCCTATTCCGAGAGGATATTTGCATCGGGGCTAGGTAAAATAATGGACCGATCATAACCAATTTCAATAGGCTTCGTCATTGTGTCATGAAAGTCCTACATGTCACATTTCATTCAATTATCTTTAAAATTGCGACCTGTACTTTGTGCACAAGGTTTAAATAAATTTAAAATTGTATGAAATTTTTTTCTATAAAGCTTTGATAACTTTAAACTTTTTATTATGAATAAGTCATTTATTAATTAACAGTTATACAATACCAAAAGAATAAAAATTATATTACAAAGAAATAATCCTGAATAATTATAAAAATAATAATAAAATGCAGTTTAAAATTCATAAAAACATAACTTATATGTAGGTTCTCATACCTGAACAAGAAATTAATTGCAATTAATTATTATCTATTTCGCTTACCATTCGAAAATATATATCTTCGATTTTTTTAAACTATTTGCCAATTATAGATTTTGTGTAACTGAAAACCATCTAAGTTATTGTAAATTAATTAATTGTGATTGTCACAATATGTGAAAAGATTCAAAACGCTTCGAATAAAACGTATAGCTCCTAAATATTATCTTAGACACATAATTTTTGTTACCATCTCAAATAAAATTGAAATTATGCTGCCATTACAATTTTTTGGGACAATTTTTCGTTTTTTATTTCATACAAATTTTAAATTGAAAATTGTTACCAACTTTTATATATGGTTTGTGAATTTGATAAGTAATATATAATTAGAAATGTGTGGTTTGTAAACTTGACAAGTAATATACAATTATCAGATTCACAAACAATACATTTATCAGAGTTGGTAACAATTTTCAATTTAAAATTTGTATGAATTAAAAAACGAAAAATTGTCCCGATAAAAAAATTGTAATGGCATAATAATTTCAATTTTATTTGTGATAGTAACAAAATTATGTGTCTAAGCTTATATTTAGGAGCTATACGTTTTATTCGAAGCATTGATAGACATATACAAAGAATGGAAAGAATGTCTCTTTCGTACAACACAACATTTCTCCCTTCTCACTTACTGTTCTGTGAAAATTCAACACAATAACACAAAATATTTTTTTTTTATATTTTTGACATTTCTTTTTTGTATGTTGAAATTTAAATTAAACGAACAAAGTTGCCACTTTTCGTATTAAAAATAAAACAGAATTCAAAATAATTTTAAATTATTTTCATATTCATCAACAAAAAGAAAAGAAAAATATAATTATATTTATATTTGTGGATATAATCCGCATCAAAAGATGAAAATCCGAGAAAGTAATTGTGATGAAATATATTTAATCATTTTTTATACTCTTTTGTGCAACTGTGTGTGCTTTTGATGTGTGGTGAAAGTGGTTTCAACACTAACGCATATAATAAAATTTGACTAACACAATCATAAAGTTAGATTTTTTTTACAACAGAGTTAGGTTTTTTGGCAAGCCTTCCATTCTTTTTACATTATATAAATTTCAAAATAATCACAACTACTGTTACTTATATTGCCAGATTTAACACAACTTATCATCCCATCTGTTTCCGACAATGACGATTTTTTATTTTCACGTTATAATCATCTTAATTTCTTGCCATCGATAACTTTATTTTTCCCTGAATATCGATCTGACCTTTCATCTGTTTCCTTTCTTTGCTTTGAAGTTATTTAGTTTGTAAGAGGAAATATTAAAATCGAGTTTGACAAACTCATACTAGAACAATGTTCTTGATATGAAACGTGATTCTTATTAGATAATTGTAGATACATTTTTACATTTTTTATATGTAAAGAACACTAGTAAACATATGTTTTACTAGGACACATTCTGTATGCATCTTAAATTTTCAATACTACTTACATTAAAACTATGCACTATATATATATGCGTACGTTCATATGAAATGCATTCCTTGTTTGTTCAACCTAGCGTTTTGAAGTCTATCACATATTGTGACAATCATAATTAATTAATTTATAAAATCTATAATTGGCAAATAGTTTAAAAAATCGAAAATTATAAATTAATAAAGAAATCGTTCACTGTTTTGCAAATAGCATTTAAATTAAAAATACGTAGATATATATTTTCAAATGGTAGGCGAAATAGTTAATAATTAATTGCAATTACTTTCTTATTCAGGCATGAAAACCTACATATAAGTTATGTTTTCTGGATTTTAAATTGCATTTTATTATTATTTTTATAATTACTCAAGATTATTTCTTTGTAACATAATTTTTATTTTTTTGTCTTGTATAACTGTTAATGAATAAATGCCTTATTCATAATAAAAGGTTTAAAGTTATCAAAGCTTTATAGAAAAAACTTCCATACAATTTTAAATTTATTTATTTTATTTAAACCTTGTCGCAATTTTAAAGATAATTCAAAGAAATTTGACATGTAGGACTTTCATGACACGATGACAAATTGGTTATGATCGGTCCATTATTTCACCTAGATCCCATACAAATATCCTCTCGGAATAGGAGTTTAACGATCATAAATGCCTTAAATATAGCGATATTTTAATGATATTCGGCTTAGGGAAGTTTTTTATAACTATAACTTTGTTCTTAATTTCATGAAGATCGGTCCATAATTGACCATACTTTAACGTGCATAAATCACATACACAAGTTACAATCAAGTTTATATTCGACACAAATAAGTTTTATATAAGTAGAAATTACAGTGACAAATTTTATGAAGATCGCTCCATAATTTACCGTAGCTTCCATATAAGCTCACTTTCGGGATTCAACCTATAGTGCATAAATTCATATAAATTTTAATATTAACGTAATATTCTGTATTCGTATATTTTATTTTACACTTAGTAAAATTATCGGTCCACATGTCCAATATAAGACCACTCCACGAATTTTGATGGACATACACAATGGTGTGGGGTATCATATGGTCGGGCTTGACCGACTATACCATTCTTACTTGTTTGTTATGAATAAGGCCTTAAATAAATAAATTAGTAAATAAAAAAATAATTAAATAAATAAAGGACATTAGATGAATTAAAAGAAAATTACAAAAAATTAAATATTATTTAACACATAAGATCCGATTGAGAAGTTTCCAGTTCTGATGTTAAATACATATACGATTTATTTTTAATTAAGTAACCATAAGAATATACATATAAGTGGACAAGAGAAAAATACTTTGTTTGGTTTTGTTTAAGGAATATTTATAGTGACGCATGTAGACAACAGGGTTACTACTGTTCCAGCCAAGACCCTGTTACAGAATTAGGAGATTTTAGCTGAAAATTATAAAAAATTATTTAAAGATTTGCTTTATGATAAGGGGCTTACGGAGCAACCTTTATGTTAAATTGTTTCAATGTTGTTTCAAGAGCAGTGGCATTGCCGGAAAAATAAGCAGCTATGGCATTGTGTAATAATACTAATTGTTTATGCATAACTTTAATCTAGAAATGGAATTATGATTTATATAATTAATATAACAGCAAAGCAAAAATTTTACTTACTCGATTTTCATCTAAAAATTGCATTTTTATTGCCACATCAGCCCTTAGCTTTTCATAAAGTTCTTTGTGTTCAGAATATTGTTTTTGTATATCCCCTGCGATTGGTGTTTGGGGCAGTTCTGGTTTGGCATTTTCTAAATCCATACGATATGCATCAAATTCAATTCTGAAAAGTGTATACATGTTAATTGTATTAGTTATTAGTTTATTACTAAAAATACATATTTTTATATTTATATATATGCGCCAGAAATTTTATATTTAACCAATAACGTTTCATACGTATGTATTTAATATAATATAGTAATTCGAACCCATCTTGGCCAATATATACATATATATATATATATATATATATATATATATATATATGTATATATTCGTATTACTATATTAAATACATACATATGAAACGTTATTGGTTAAATATAAAATTTCTGACGAATATATATATATATATATATATATATATATATATATATATATAAATATATCTTGGCCAATATATACATATATATATATATATATATATATATATATATATATATATATTCGTATAACTATATTAAATACATTCATATGAAACGTTATTGGTTAAATATAAAATTTCTGACGAATAAATATATATATATTATATTAGTAAAATATAAATGTGGATTATACCTGGCGATCTCATATTGTCTAATTGTTAATAAAGTATCATCGATGGTTTTATTGCAGAGTGTATTGACAGACGATATAAAAAAATTCAGAGCGTTCAGAAGAAGTTCACCATTTTTCGTCAGAGATCGTTGGGTTTCCGAGTTGCAACTAAATTCTTTTTGCAGTTCTGGATTTTTTTGTGCCAAGTCGGCAAAGGCATCAGCCAAAGCGTGCTGAGTTACCACAACATGATGAAAATGAGAGCTGAATGCTCGTGTTAAACGCAGAATTGATAAGTATTTACGTTGTGTCTCCCGCAATTGCTCAATGTGAGCTTCCAGTTCCGAGTCCACAGTTCGCTGAGATTTACCTAACTTTTCAAGCATGATTTGACGTGTACATTTATAGGTGGATATACTCCAATTCTTAATGCTATCAATTTTTGAAGATCCAGTTTTTAATAGACTGGCATCTAAACCAATTTGTGGACTTCTAGGTGACATAGGTGTTGTTGGTGCTAAAATATTATTTATAATAAAAGTTCAATATTAAATTTTGGAAGCATAATTTCTTTTTAAAATACCTGAATGATTTCTGAGCGACAAAGTAGTAGGTGGTGGTTTAAAAGGTGTACAGCTGCTTGAGGCTTCTGTTCCTGTATGTACAGCGTTATCACTTTCATTCATGGACGGTGTATCTTTTAACATTTCATGTATACTACGTTCAACGTGTACCGAATGAGCCATTGTTTTTTAGCTTTTACCTGATATTAAAATTATAAAATCATCAACCAAATTGTCTACTCGTATTGTATACAAACAGTTCAGTTCAATGCACTTGTAAAAATATTCTATTGTAACACGGTGTCGTCAATAGGGGGTTTTTTGTTTGTTCTTTTAAGAAAATAAACAAAAATCGATTTCTTGATGTGATTATTTCGTTCAAGCTAAATATATTGCACTTAATGTAGTTAAATATAAAAACTATGCATTTTATGTTTTTATAAACTTTAGTTTTTTAAATATTTTTGTCAAATAATTGATTTATTAAGGATTGCCGTGAAAATTAAATGAAATTCTTAATAGAATACTTTTTACGGCGACTAATAAGAATTTTTTCAGTGATGACAGTATTAAATAAAACAGGGTTGGTCTGTGTATGAAAATTAGGTGGTTGAATTCAGAGCACTTCCCAGGGTAATAAAGTCAGACAACACTGAAAGAAAATAACAGAGATTTAAAGAAGGGTTTGTGAAACAAAATAAAATGAGATTGCTGCTTACACTATATCGTATAATCCAAACACAAACTCCATCATGTGTTGGGTCTAATTTTCGTGCAGATCACCTCGAAATCCGCAAATAATTATACTTATAATAAATAATCCTATTTTTTAAAAATTGTTTATAATTCACTGTTATAGACTTTGAATAGACACAAGTATTCCGAGTATTTTCAACCCTTAAATTTATAAGTTTATTATTCATAATGAATTATTTAACATTAGTGGTAATCGTCATTCGTTGCTATAACATTTGCACTTGTAACTGAATTTCAATGGATTGTGAACGCTTATTTCGATTATTGTGCAATATTGTTTAGCAATTTGGTAACAGCTGACATACGTTTATGTCGTATTTATCAAGACAAACACCAAAATTAGGGCGAATCTATACTAGGAAATCTCAGTTAAATTGCTGATTATTATTTTGGTTGTTAGAGCTTTCAAAATGCATATAAGTTAAGATATGCAATTGCAGCCATTGTCAGGACTGCAATAATTAAAAATTTTTGAAAAGTCAGCGCTACACACTCACCTGAAAGAATATAATTTGCGAAACCGGTAGCAGACGCTACGTTTCATTTTCAACTTAACTAAATTCCGTTCACATGTATGGGAATCCTTTTGCAGATGGAAAAGTGAAGTATTTTATTTTGTGTTTTTTATTTTTTAGTTGAGTTGATTTCTATCACTCAGCTTGCATAGCAAGAATTAGTTGATTTCTATCATTCAAGTTGCTTGGCAAGATTTAGTTGCGTTGCGTCACTCAGCTTGCATAGAAAGAGTTAAAATTGATTTTTGGTGAAAATCGGTCTTATTGTCATATTTTATTGTAGACTATTGTTATTTGTATTGTGAATTTTTTTTTTTATTATTATTGACTTTATTGAAACCTTTAATAAAATAATTACATTGTTATGAGAATTTACTTAAAAGTATTACAACAATTAAAATCTAAATAATTAAATAAGGAAACTATTAATATTACAGTTTTAAGGAAAAGTTGTCTAAAAAAATCTTGTACATACTTAGAACTTATAAGAAATTTTAAAAACAACCATCAATTATTACCCTTTAAGTAAAAAAAAAAGTCTTAGTGATTGTTTAGCAAATCTCTTATTATTTCATATGAAGACGTTCTGCATTTTTCATTAAATGACAGAGTCAGTTCCCTTGCAAATGAATTAAATTTTTTATTCTTAAAGTTTCTATGCAGTAGATCAGTAGAATATCTGGGGTGTAGGTTATTTTATTTTGTATTATCTGTAATTTTCTTGTGTAAGTTTTAGCAGCTTCATTAAACCAGACCATTCCTCCGTAGGTCAAAATTGGTCGAATACACATTTTGTAAATAAGGATCTTGATTGCTTTATTACAAATATACTGTTTGTGTTGTTTAAATGATGAGTTTTTTTATCTTGATTCTTGTGAACAATAAAATCGGAAATATATATTGAATAAAGAGTAGGTGATTATACAGATCCTTGCGGCAGCACCGCAGGGATTTGTCTATCACTAGATAGCGTGTTATTTATAGATAGAGCAAATAAGCGCTGATCTAAGAAACTCTTTATTATCTTTTGCAAGTACATTGGATAATTGAAAGAATTTAGTTTAAAACTTCATGTCATATTGAATCGAAGGCTTTTTCAATGTCAAGAAAAATAACTTCAGTGCTCTTACGATTTCTTATTTTCTTATTTATAGATAGAGCAAATAAGCGCTGATCTAAGAAACTCTTTATTATCTTTTGCAAGTACATTGGATAATTGAAAGAATTTAGTTTAAAACTTCATGTCATATTGAATCGAAGGCTTTTTCAATGTCAAGAAAAATAACTTCAGTGCTCTTACGATTTCTTTTGTTTGATTCAATAAAATTAACGACTCTTTTTAGTTGATGTACTGTAGTATGCTCCTTGCGGAATCCAAACTGTTGAGGGTTACTAATATTATTTTGGTTGGAAAACTCTAAAATTCTCTTATTAATTATTTTTTCAAATACTTTATCAAATAGGCTTAGGATGTTGATTGGTCTATAGCTAGTAATATAGGGTCCTTTCCTGGCTTAGGAATTGGGATAACTTTTGCTTTCTTAAAAATAGTTGGACAATATCTAAATTGATAAGCTCTACGTTAGATCTGTCAAGAATTGTATCGTTAAGATCATGAATGAACGAAAAACAAAAATTTGGCAAGTGATTAAAAATTTTTTATGTCAGAGGTACCTAACTTTGAGCCCCTTAGCTCCGCCCCTGAGGGGTTTGTTGTGCCCCCTTCCAAACTTAGCATTATACACTCCTCTGCTACGCCTATACCAAATTTCATGAAAATCCAACCAGCCGATCAGAAGTTACAGATTTATTTCCAAAAAATTTCGATTCTGCCCCACTGTGTAATATGGCAATTGGAACTTTGTATATTTTGTTGTTGGATTGCAAAAAGAAACAACGATATTTTGCATTTACACTTTTACAAGACAATTTGTACTATACACTGAATTTTACTATTGTAGTTATTATATTATTTAAATTACCATAATTGCATTGTATATATTAATATTATATGGCCGCATTGAACTCCCTAACTTACTTTAAATAGTCAATATTTATCCGATTGAAAGCTCTTAAATGAGCATTTATAAAAAATGATCAATTTCTTTATATAGTGTATAACAAAATTTTTTCTTAATAACCGGAACTCAAAAATCAATATTTTCACCATTAAAAGTACTACCAATGATGAAAAAATTAAAAAAAAAATCGGTGGTGAATCAGAACATTCAATTTATGCCTAAATTTTATTATTAATGTTTATTTGTAATAATCTTATTTTTATAATTAGTCTTCAGGCTAATATAAGGGAAAGGAGCTTCGCTGAATGGACCTTAATTTTTTTTATTTTTTATCATTATAACAATTTATTATAATGCTAAAAAGATAATGATAAAAAATTTTAAAGATTTATTAATTAGAGTGTGTGCCAAACGGTAGCAAAGTACAAAGGAAAGTCAATTTTTGACAATTGTGAGATGAATAAAATTTCATTAGCCCATAGAGCTACATAAATTATTGGCAAATGAACAGAAAATATTAACAATTATAAAATAAATAATGAGATATTTTAAAATCGTTGGCACAATTTAATGTTTATTTTATAAAAGTGTTTTTTTTTTTCATAAAAACAGATTATTATTTAAAATATATTCTTCCTAAAAGTTTTTGATGTTTTATTAACTATTTTATGTTAAAATTTAACATAGGGAAAAAATTTTCATTTGGCACAGCAAAAGTGTGCCATAGGAAAATTAAAAATTTTCATAGAACTTTGCTGCCGTTTGTCACACGCTCTTATTTAAAAATTTACAGTAATATAAAAATCATTTAAGGCCAATTATAACTAACAGAGACCATAAGAACTATAAAAATTTAAAAAAATAAATAAAATTTTAATAGATTTTTTGATTTTTGTTTTATTGTTTGACAAAATAAAAATTTGTTTTAATTTTTATTTTATCATACAAAAATAAAAATAACTAGATTTTTAAAATAAAAATCAGTTTATGATTTTTAACATAAAATTTTTCATTTTAAACAATATAAATATCATGTATTCAAATTTGTATTAGAATTTATAGGAAATGGATACTTTATTAATATGTGAGCGAGGTTTTTTAATCAACTTAGACCATTACACGATTTCTATGATATCTTGATAAGATTTGGCATGAAATGAATTTAGATAAATCTAATGAATATTTCAAAATATTTGTGCATAGATAACATGGAAGTTAATTTGAAGCGAAAGATTTCATTCTGAGTTAAAAGTTATAATTCTTGCAACTACTTCTTTTACGTATATTGCCTTTTAAACTATCACTTTGAACTAATTTTACTTATTTCCAATAAACCTTTAGATATTCCTTGAAAATTTCTTTCTGACTGAAATTTTGTGAATTCTCTAGCTATCACTTTATGTTACTTGTAGCAGTAAAAACATCAATACAATTTTCTAAGAGAACATAGTCAAATGGACCATTTATGCAATTCGGAATACTAATTGAAGTCAATCCGAAAGTCACCACTTTTCAATCCAAAGTTTAGAACATTTTATTCATTGTTAACAAAAAGTGATCCAGAATTTAATTAGCACATACACGTCATAAATAACACATAAACATTGTATATTTTTCAATTACAATAATGTGTTTAAATGTAAAACACTATTATTTTGTGCCACAAAAAATTAAAAATCATTTTATGATTTTTATTTCTTGCTTAAAAAAAATTTATAGACTGATTTTTATTTTTTGTGAGAGAAAATAAAAATCACAACTTGAGATTTTTTAAAAAAACTATCAATAATTGTTATCTGAAATTCATAAAATAAAAATCGGAAATAATTTTTATTTCTGAGAAATAATATAAAAATCAAAAATAAGTTTATTGCCAATAGCTTATACAGAGAAAAAAATCATATATTTGAAAAAAAATAAAATTTTATTCATAGATATTATTAAATTGTACTTAATGATAATTTTGCGAATTTTGCAAAAATGCTGCTAAAATTGTAATTTAGTTTTATTAGATTTGATTCAAATTCTAAATTGAAATACTTATGAATGAAAATATTAATAATAAATCCCTTTAAAAGGCAATTAAAAAAAATCTGTTAAAAAGTAAGGATTAGAAATTTGCTTAAATTCTGCAAAGAATATTTCAAACATACATCTAAAAATTGGAAATATAATGAAATAATGAAAATTTAAACAATTTGTTTAAGTCTTCTTGACTTTTGATTAATTTCAAAAAATGTAAAAAAGTGTTACTATTTACGACATTATTCTTAAGTATTATAAACTAATATCAATGAAAGTAAAGTCATATATTTATTCACAAACTTTTTTCCGTGTAAATAGCGTTAACTAATTTCCTTTATATTGAATTTTTTGATCCAAAATTACACAAATAATAATTATTTTTGTTCTCTAATTACAAAGATTTATTCCCGATGATATCTAAAATTAAAAGAAAACAACAAAATTATTATAATCATCACTTAATAATAAATAAGAGAGAAAGAAAAATAGAAAAATAAGATTTATGTTATATACCATTGGATAGACAGTACACCGATAAACTTATAAATTGTTCCAATATTATTTAGATCAATATTTGGAAAGCATAAATTTAAAAGACTTTTTTTAAATATGAGTAAGGAAATGGTAAGGAAGTTATAAAAAGTCCTATATGTAGTTATTGTTCCAAAAAAAAAAAAAAAACAGTAATGTTTTTAGAAGAAAAAAGGCTAAAAAATTAAATTATTTCACACAAAAAGTCTTATGTGAATTATAATTGTTCTAGTGAGTTGAAAAATGTCCTTTAAAAAAAATATTTATAAAATATTTATAGATACTCAGTCTTTTTATAAGCGAAGTTGTTGTAGTAGTTTAAAAGGAAAATAGTAATGTTAATAGCATTGCGTTTGTCTTTTTCGACAATCATAATACCAAATAAGAGAAAAAGATGTCTTCGTCAAAACAACACTAGTAATAAGATGTGTGTGAAGACAAATTTAAATTTTTTTTAGCCAAGACACAAAAATGTTAGGTTAAGCACTTAACAAAGGTAGTGTAAATGTTTGCGAAATGTATATTATACAAGCAATTAACAAAAATGTATATACATTTTGCAATGTATTACATTTTTTATATGTCAAGATTTTGTTTTTCAAAAAAATGTCTAAAAAACAAAGTGTTGCGGCTTCTTCTATTTTGTTATCATATAGACGTATCTGAGGATAACTTCCAATATTTTTTATGGTTGCTTTGTCATTAAAATATGCGTCTATACGATAACAAAATAGTAAAATACTCCAACTCTTTGTTTTTTATAAATTTTTTGAAAAACAAAACTTTTCTCAAAAATCCTGGGAGATGGAAGGATAGAACTTGGTGGAAATCATTTCTAGATGCAAATAGATGAATATTCAATACTCAAAATCTTTAACAATTTGTTTTTTTAGAAAATTTTAAGATTTTCGCACAAAGAAATGTTTGTTATATGAAAAAGGTCCTTTTTACAAAAATCTTAGGAGATGCGCGGATAGGTTAGGTTAGAAAGGGTGGCGTATTCACGCCTACACCCAGAGGCCGAACGGCCCATTGTGATCCCTTTATGAAAGAAAGAGAGAGAAAAGTGGAACCTATACCCAATCAATCAGTTATGATTGTTCCTAAGCCATTTTATTCCCATTACAAACCCTATGAGGTTGACAAGTCCTTTGCCATTAACCTCACCTAGTTCATGTAGTGTATGGCTTCGAAACCACTTCAACCTATTACGCTGAAGCCCTACACAGTGACAGAGTATGTGCTCCACTGTCTCTAGCTCCTCAACATCATCGCACGTTCTACAAAAGTCTGATGTGCCAATGTCCCACTTACTCATCATATTCCCTACTGAGAAGTGACCCGTAACCATACCTACTATGACTCTAAGACTACCACGACTCATACCTAGAAGATGCTTGGAATCCGCCAGTTTTAAGCTAGGCCATAATGCCCTAGAAACTCTGCAGTCCGATCTGTCACTCCAGGCTCGATTCGTGTTGTCCAGAGTCCACTCCCTTATGGCCCTAAAGAAGGACCCAATTGGAATCTTAACAGATGACTCTATGAAAGACCTATCTAGCTCCGAGCCACTGCGAGCTAGCTCATCGGCTATTTCGTTGCCAAGAATGTCACAATGACCAGGAACCCAACAGAGTCTCATCATATAGGAATCCATTAACCTTCTCAATTCCCTTCTGCACTCAAGTAACAATCTGGACCTAACAAAATGACTAGTCAGAGCCAAGACTATCAACATAGATAGTAATCTCAGACCCTCGTTCAACATTCCCCTCAATCAAGCCTAGAGCCTTATAAATGCCAAGAATCTCCGCTTGAAAGGCACTACAACTGTCAGACAATTTGTAGGATCGTCTGATATCAGTTCCCATAAAGTATACACCTGCACCAGTGCCAACTTCCATTTTCGAACCGTCCGTGAAGACCGCACACCCTCCATAGAGCTTTTCTACTCCATCCCAGAGGTCCCTACTAGGCGACACCAAAGCGGGAGTAGCCGCGAAGTCAATCGTAGTCCCGACATAATCCGTAGGCTCAGCCAAGGATAGTGTCCGACCGTTGAATTTGACTTTATCTAATATGCTGACGTGCCCCGCTCTAGAGGTACCTAATAATCCCAGTTCCTTCAATCTAAATAGGCCATCAGTTCAAATCAGTTCCCATAAAGTATACACCTGCACCAGTGCCAACTTCCATTTTCGAACCGTCCGTGAAGACCGCACACCCTCCATAGAGCTTTTCTACTCCATCCCAGAGGTCCCTGCTAGGCAACACCAAAGCGGGAGTAGCCGCGAAGTCAATCGTAGTCCCGACATAATCCGTAGGCTCAGCCAAGGATAGTGTCCGACCGTTGAATTTGACTTTATCTAATATGCTGACGTGCCCCGCTCTAGAAGTACCTAATAATCCCAGTTCCTTCAATCTAAATAGGCCGCGGACAGCCATACCCCTCACAAATTCCTCAATTGGAAGAAGGTGGAGGATTATGTCCAGCGTCGCCTGAGGTGTACTTCTCCTGGCACCTGAGATGCCAACTGAAGCACACCTCTGAACTTTAGAGAGAAGTTTCCTATACGTTTCTTTACCCAATACCTTCCACCAGACTGTATAGCCATAAGTAAGAATCGGTCTTACAACCGAAGTGTAAATCCAGTATACAACTTGCGGCTTAAGGCCCCAATTCTTACCTATAGAGTTCCTGCAGGTGTAATAGGCATTGAGTCCCTTCTTGACCCTCTCCTGGGTGTTTCTCCTCCAAGACAATTTACTGTCCAAGTACACACCCAGGTATTTCGCCTCACTTGACAATGCAAGCTCAATCCCGTCCAACACTGGCAAGCTAAAATGCTCGACCTTGTATTTCCTAGTGAACAAAACTAGTTCCGTTTTCTCGGGGTTTACCCCTAATCCCTTACTGTTGGCCCAAAGGGACAGATCACGTAAACCTGTCTGCATGACCTCACTGATCGTAGATAAAAACTTACCAGAGACCAGTAAAACAACGTCATCGGCGTAGGCCACAATCTTCCGTCCCTTAGCATCAAACTGTCTTAAAATGACGTTCACGTCAAGAGCCACAGTAATGGAGAAAGGACCCGCCCCCCTTGCGGTGTGCCCCTAGTCACGAGTTTCCTCATACAAGTGCCTCCCATGTTTGAGTTGATAACCCTGCTGCTAAGCATCAGAATTATCCACTCAACAAGGAGCTTGCTTATATTCAGCGAAACAAGTGATTCCTCAATGGCCTCTATCGTGATATTATTGAAGGCCCCCTCTATATCGAGAAAAGCTGCCATGGTATATTCCCTCAGCAGCAGACCCCGCTCAATGTAACTCACAACGTCATGCAGAGCACTCTCAACGGACTTACCTTTAAGATAAGCATGTTGAGACTCGCTAATGACCTGAGTTCCTATGCTAGTCCTAAGATAACAATCGATCAGTCTTTCTATTGTCTTCAATAGAAAAGACGATAGGCTGATCGGTCTGTAATCTTTGGGCTTCGAGTGAGTCGTCTTACCCGCTTTGGGTATGAAAATGACCCTTACCTCTCTCCACCCTCTGGGAATGTACTTCATTCTAAGACATTCCCTAAAAACCTCCGTCAGTAGAGAGATGGCTCTTTCATCGACATTCTGTAGCATGGCCGGAAATATTCCATCCGGGCCCGGAGATTTGTATGGCTCGAATGAATTTACCGCCCATAATACCTTGTCTCTAGTGATCATCTCCCTTATCACATCGGTACCCCCAGCATCTGATTCGGGTTGTAGGTTATCACTGACGCTACCTGTCCCTCCATCAGATTCCATATCCTTACAGCCTGGAAAATGAGTCTCCATAAGTAAACTGAGGGACTCTGAGCTAGACTCTGTCCACGAGTTATCCGCACGTTGTATGTATCCAGGTGCCACTGGGTCCTTGGATAATACTCGAATAAAACTTGGCAACTCGTTAACAGAGTCCACCGATTCACAGAAATTTACCCATGAAGTCCGTTTCGCTCTTCTAATGTCCTTCTTATACTTAGAGAAACTATCCCTATAGCTATTCCAATCCTCATCGCTCCTCGTTAGTTTGGCTCTATTAAACAGCTTCCTAACTGTAGACCGCTGGTCCCTAAGTTCCCTAGTCCACCATTTCGGCTATTTCCTCTTTCCAGGATAAATCACTGGACAATTGAGCACAAATCTATTCCTAATAACATTCGTGAAATTATTCACCACCAACTCGATACCCTCAACTGAATCTCTCCAGTCCTCAGTATCCCTAAGGTCCCTACAGACTGACCTCCTAAAGGACTTCCAATCTGTCCTTCTCGAGTTCCTATAGGGCTGCTCCCTCGCTTTCTCAAAGTTGAGACCAAAAGATATCATACTATGGTCGGAAAAAGAGTAATCCAAAACTACTCTCCAATCCCTAACATAATTTCCCCCACGGTTAGCCAGCGTTACATCTATAACTGTTTCTCTATCTTTCGTTCTGAACGTAGGAGTACTACCCCTATTACAGATGTGTAGATCATAACAAGTTATAAAATCGTATACCAACTCACCTCTATTGTTGATGTCCCTGCTTCCCCATTGATAGTGGTGAGCGTTCGCATCACATCCCAAGACCATGTACGCGCCTCTCCTCCTAGCGTGCTCCGCCAGCTGCTGCAGAGCGATACCTGGTGGATCGGCTGCCTCGTACGGCATGTACACAGCCGCCATTATAAGCCCGCTACCTCCTGCGGCTTCCTGTTGGACGACTGTAAGGTCCCCATTGCTAAAGGAATGAAGAAAATTAATATTTAGATTATTCCTAGCCAGATGCGTGGATAAATCTGATTGGAAATCATTGCTAGATGTACCTAGATTAATATCCAATAATTGAAATCCTTAACAGTTTATTTTTTTAGAAAATTTGAAGATTTTTCAAAAAAAAAATTTTTTGTTATATGAAAAAGGATTTTGGTCCTTTTTTTCAAAAATCCTAGGAGATGGACGGATGGAACCTATTGGATGTCATTTTTTATATGCATCTAGTACGTTTTTTGAACTTGATTTTTCGAAAAGTGATTTTTCTTTGGTCCCTTTCTCAAAAATTGAAAAAGATGCGCATATAAAACTTATTAGAAATCAAATTTCCTCTCAAATTTCCCTTCTACTCCCACTCCGTACATCTCAATTTTCCATAGATTTATGAGGGGTAACTGAGAAATTAGATTAGAAATTAGATTTTTTTAACTTTAAAGACTTCTAGAGGCCAAGTGTGGCAAGTTGACTTATACTACATTTTTGTAGCGTCATTTCTTGTCTATAAAACGTGAGAATTTTCTATTACATAGAAAATTATATAACTTTAAAACTCCACAGAGAAGCAATAGGTTAAAATTGTATAAAATTTAATTTTCTACGAGTTAATCTTGCTATCCCGTATTTACGTTTGACAATATAACTTTTGAAATCGATGCTCGTGCCTCAGATTCGTATTTCATCGGCTATAACCCTGTAACTTTTGAATCGATAGAGATATTATAGGATTTTTTTTTTTTTTAATGGAGAGATATTTTCTTAAATTTTTCTCCAGCATTTAGTATGAATATGCGGATTTTTTGTTTTTTGAATCGGCTTTACTTAAAAAAAATTATAAGCAAATAAAAAAACATTTTAATAATACTCCGGATAATTTTGTGAACAGGTTCCCAGTATATCAATTCTATATACAGGTTCCAATAGAATCCGTCCTTAAAGAACCGGTTCTACTAGAATTGGCTGTTTTTGGATAAAAATGAAAAATACGATTATTTAATGTTTATTTTGATTTTTTATTTAAATAACATTAAGGTCAAAATTTTTTAAAGTTTATTTTATTTTTTACTTAAATAACAAAAAAAAAAAAAAAATTATAATTATTATTCATTCGGTTAGCAAATAGCCTACAAATATTCCACATTTAGTTCTATATTATTTCTGTCCTCTAGCAGAACTTTTGCTTCTTCATGTAAGTCCCGATGTTCTACTTTATATATATATATATATATATATATATATATATATGGCTTGTTGTATTCATATTTGTGTCTATCTATTCATATATATATATATATATATATATATATATATATATATATATATTTATATATTTATTATATTCCTGCAGCACCGAAATACAATTACTTGGAAAATGAAATAACTGATTTCGGCAAAAGCTTAACAAACAATGATTTTATACCAGCTTTGAAAGCTGGTTAAAGGGCGAACTTACTGTCCAAGTACCTTCAGAAAGTACAAACCAGATTCGTATTTCATCGGCTATAACCCTGTAACTTTTGAATCGATAGAGATATTATAGGATTTTTTTTTTTTTAATGGAGAGATATTTTCTTAAATTTTTCTCCAGCATTTAGTATGAATATGCGGATTTTTTGTTTTTTGAATCGGCTTTACTTAAAAAAAATTATAAGCAAATAAAAAAACATTTTAATAATACTCCGGATAATTTTGTGAACAGGTTCCCAGTATATCAATTCTATATACAGGTTCCAATAGAATCCGTCCTTAAAGAACCGGTTCTACTAGAATTGGCTGTTTTTGGATAAAAATGAAAAATACGATTATTTAATGTTTATTTTGATTTTTTATTTAAATAACATTAAGGTCAAAATTTTTTAAAGTTTATTTTATTTTTTACTTAAATAACAAAAAAAAAAAAAAATTATAATTATTATTCATTCGGTTAGCAAATAGCCTACAAATATTCCACATTTAGTTCTATATTATTTCTGTCCTCTAGCAGAACTTTTGCTTCTTCATGTAAGTCCCGATGTTCTACTTTATATATATATATATATATATATATATATATATGGCTTGTTGTATTCATATTTGTGTCTATCTATTCATATATATATATATATATATATATATATATATATATATATATATATATATATTTTTATATATTTATTATATTCCTGCAGCACCGAAATACAATTACTTGGAAAATGAAATAACTGATTTCGGCAAAAGCTTAACAAACAATGATTTTATACCAGCTTTGAAAGCTGGTTAAAGGGCGAACTTACTGTCCAAGTACCTTCAGAAAGTACAAACCAAAACAATCTTGGGAGTGATATTAGAACCCAAATTGCAACACTACAGCCATACCTAGCAAACATTTCCATAAGTTTTGATATTATAGTTTGTGATGAAATATTTGAAATTTCAAAAATTTCAAATATATATATATATATATATATATATATATATACAATGGTACCCAATTTGTAAGTAGTAACTTAAATAAACTTGTGAATAATCGAGAGATTTCACATCCAAGAACATCATCATACTTTCCACAATCTAATGGTCAAGCAGAACGCTTTGTTTGCAATCTGAAGCGGGCTCTTGAAAAACTTAAGAATGAAGGGACAAGTAAGGAAGACTGGGAAGCAGTTCTTCAAAGTTATAGATGGAGAGATATTTTCTTAAATTTTTCTCCAGCATTTAGTATGAATATGCGGATTTTTTGTTTTTTGAATCAGCTTTACTTAAAAAAAATTATAAGCAAATAAAAAAACATTTTAATAATACTCCGGATAATTTTGTGAACAGGTTCCCAGTTTATCAATTCTATAACAGGTTCCACTAGAATCCGTCCTTAAAGAACCGGTTCTACTAGAATTGGCTATTTTTGGATAAAAATTAAAAATACGATTATTTAATGTTTATTTTGATTTTTTATTTAAATAACATTAAGGTCAAAAATTTTTAAAGTTTATTTTATTTTTTACTTAAATAACAAAAAAAAATTTTAATTATTATTCATTCGGTTAGAAAATAGCCTACAAATATTCCACATTTAGTTCTATATTATTTCTGTCCTCTAGCAGAACTTTTGCTTCTTCATATAAGTCCCGATGTTCTACTTTCCACTGACTTCGAATGCTAGATATGAGTATATCTGACATAGCCAGTAATATTTTTCTAGTATTGTGCTCCCTATAAAATCTGTAATCCTTATTCCTTTTTCCTGAGCTTCCTCTGACAGATCTTCAAGTGGTACTAAATGGTGCTTAATGACATCTTTTCCATGATAAAGGATTTTGTGAACTATTACAGACATATTTCTGCATTGATATTTGATTATATATATTCGTCCAGTTTCCTTCTCTTAATCACCAAATTTTCTAGCACCAGTTTGTTCATTGCACACAAGTACATCCATAATTGTTTTAAATCTTGAAATAAAATTTATATCAACACCTGTTATTTCAGATGCTCTTTCCGGATCTGAAAATAACCTTCTTGCTGTGTTCCCATCATTCGTTTTGCCTGATTCTTGTTTTGGTTGGTCTATAATCAACCCATATTTGAGAAATTCGTCCTGAACATATTTCTTTTTTAAACTTCTAAATACCTTATTGGTGTCATTGTTATCTATTGATCCTGCAGGTTTAAGATCCAAATCATAACTACTTTTTATTACTTGTTCCATAAATCGATTCTTGCATTCAATTGTCAGACCGAATGGTTGTAATTTGGGTTCTAATATCACTCCCAAGATTGTTTTGGTTTGTACTTTCTGAAGGTACCTGGACAGTAAGTTCGACCTTTAACCAGCTTTCAAAGCTGGTATAAAATCATTGTTTGTTAAGTTTTTGCCGAAATCAGTTATTTCATTTTCCAAGTAATTGTATATATATATATATATATATATATACAATTACTTGAGTCTATCTATTCATATATATATATTTATATATATGTTATATTCATGCAGCACCGAAATACAATTACATCTAAGAACATCATCATACTTTCCACAATCTAATGGTCAAGCAGAATGCTTTGTTTGCAATCTGAAGCGGGTTCTTGAAAAACTTAAGAATGAAGGGACAAGTAAGGAAAACTTGGAAGCATTTCTTCAAAGTTATAGATCAACACCAAAAATGGATCTAAATCTCCAGCTGAAATCTCCAGAAGTAACACCAATTAAACGTAATGTTCATCAAGAAATTTATGTCTCATGAAGAGCCCATAAATTCTACAATTTTATTATTTGAATTATTCGACTTATTCAAAACATCAAATAATGTTCCAGAAATCTCACAGGAACCAACTCTAATAGAACATAATCAAACGACTTCCATAACACCTGATCATGTATTTGAAAATGAAGCTACTCCAGGAACTGACTCTGATACAAGTTTCCAAATGGAACAAGATATTTCATTTCATTCCACTTGCGATTCAAATTCAATAGCAGTTGAAACAATATCATCACCTTTAACTGTCATTACTTAATAAACTCATTTCTTTTGTATATGTTATATTTTTATTAAACCATAACATTTATTTTTAATGCTCCTTCGATTTTATTGCGTAAAATAATAAAAAATCTAAGTTCACGCAGTAATCCATGATATTCCATTAGAAAAACTGTTTTTTTTTAATTTTTCGCTCTTGTTTTCCAAACATTGCTTTGACTATTTAGCGCACGTCAATCAGATATAGCGCAAAAACGCATAATTACAACAAGTATCAATCCCTGTTTCAAAATTTGTATTCAGTTTAGGGGCCCAAAAAAATTTTAAAAATTAATAAATTTTGTCATCAAAACTCGACTACCCTGTATGTAACTGTTGAAAGTTTTCATAATAATTAAGAAAGTGTAGAATTTATCCACAAAGTCCGATTAGTTTATATAAGATCGAATGAGATCTGAAGGTATAAACACGCGAACAAAAAGTGTAGAAGAATGGGAAAAGTTAAGTATTTTTAAGCCCTTTTTCTAAGTTTTTGAACTTTGAACAACAATCATGATTATAAAATGAAACCTATGATGCTAAAATCGTGCACTCTATTACTTTCAAGTCTTATAAGTTCAGATCTGTAATACGTTTATTTAAAATAGTATTACTACAAAACTTTTCAAGGATTAAAGTCAATTTCAGCAAGGTTAAAATTTTTTGATAATGGCCCATATATATTATTTTCTAACAATATCTCAATCAAATTTTGAATAAAATAATTGAATGTTTAAACGAAAAATATTCTCATACATTCTCATTACGCTTGGAAAGTTCAACATTGCGAATTTGTAGTTAATTTTTCATCTATAAAATAGCAATAATTAAATGACACTGGTCGGCAAAAAAAAAACAATTTGTTTGTCCTCCTTTAAACAAAAATATGCGAACTAGATTGAATTTGGTCTTGATTTTTTATGGGCATGTCTAATATTTCCCTAATAAAAAGGCAATTGCGCTTGTATATTTCAATTGCGCTAGTATATTTCAGCATATCTTAGGAACCGTTGGTACGAAAAAAACTGAAAGCAGATTCATTTTCAGCACTCCAAATTCCATCCAGTCTCCACTTAATTGTAGGTTTACATCAATATCTTCACTTAATTGTAAATAAAATAAAGATTTGTGCACCAATTTTGATAATATATGGCTTATTTTATTCGTAGCATTACCAACCTTACGTCAAAGAATAAAAAACTGAACATTTTTGCCGTTTTCATTTCTTAAAACAACAACAAGAACATTTCTTAAGGAAGCAAAAGAAACAAAATTTCCGACAATAAAATTCCAAATTACTTCGAAACTATTTAGCAGATAAAAAAATAATGTATCAATGAACACAATTTTGGTCCGAAGGTTTTGGTACTTCATCTATCTAAATAGGACAAACCGTTCTCGATTTATGGTAAAATATACTCGTGTTATCACCTTATGAAAGGGGAATTATTAGGCATGCCATAAAAAAACAGGACCTGATAGCATGCCATTGGATTTAGTCCACCTATTGTAATGCAGTTTTTGTTTCCAGCTGGGTTATACTCAGTCTGTCCAGTTTCTTCAAAGGTCTGCTTCCTCTGACTGCTACCACAGAGCTTCCTTGTTCTTTCGTGACACGAACAGCACTGAAGAGATACCTAACTACTAATACCTATAAACTGACAGTATTGGCAAAGTTAAATCTCAGTTAGAATGTGTTAGTTAACGAAAATTAATCCGACGAGACAGATTCTTCTGCTCTCGACCGGATGTCTATGATTATATGACTAACTGGGTTTATCAATGCTTTTGCTAAAATTAACTATTCGGATGCAATCCGCTGAGATAAATTTTTCGGATCTCACTCGGCTAACTATAGGTTTCTGACAACAAAATAATATTCGATGTGCTATTTGCTCAACTCTCATAGGATCATATGGTCTACGCTAATACTAAATACTATCCGGCGAGATAAATGCTTAGGCTCGATTTTTTGTCTCAAAATACAATCCGACGAGATAAATCCTTTGGCTCTCAGTTGGCTAACTAAGATGATACTACAACGATCCGACGAGATAAATTCTTCGACTCTCGGTCGGCTAACCACGGATTCGGCTACGGTTCGGAAGAAAGAACTTCGGTCGTGTCTGGTGAAACTTTGATCCCTAAGAGCAAAGTATAACAAGATCGGTACTTCGGTTCTTGTTCCCATTTTTCGCCCCACTCTCGATTATTTATGTTTAAATTTATATAAACTAATTGAGAATTATAAATTCCTTATTGTACTCTAACTACTAAGGTAGTTACGATATGTTAATATGTTGGTGGTGTAATATTTTTAACTACACGCTACATTCTCCCTGTACTTAAAAAAATAAAATAAAAAATAAAAAAATAATATGTTTGCACTAGGCGAGTTTCGATCTTTCGATCTGCATTGCCCGAAAGTAACACTTACCGAAATCATAAAGACCGAAGGTAACACTTAGCGAAATCATAAGGACTTCGGCTTGATATTTAGTGTAAAGAAAAAAGAGTTTTGGTTTCGAAAGTCGAAACAAAATCCGTGAGCAAATGGTCTGGTTGGTCTTCTATTTATGTCTAGGCTATATGTTGGTGGTGTAATATTTTTAACTACACGTTACATTCTTACTTAAAAAAATAAAAAATAAAAAAAATAATATGTTTGCACTAGGCGAGTTTCGATCTGCATTGTCCGAAGTTAACATTTACCGAAATCATAAGGACTTCGGCTCAATATTTAGTGTAAAGAGAAAAGAGTTTTGGTTTCGAAAGTCGAAACAAAATCCGTGAGCAAATGGTCTGGTTGGTCTTTTATCTATGTCTAGACTGATTATAATTTAGGTTTTTTAAGCTATTTATAGGATTTCACTTGGGGAAAATCGACAATCAAATATTCCAACAGTGGCAGTAGCAATATTTTTGACGCTTATAAGCTGCTGCAATTTCGTCCCCTTCGTACTTTTTATCAGTTGGGATTTGTACGGGTCATTTCGGTCAAAAGAAATTTCCTTCGCCATGTGTTTTTATTTTCTCATCGTCTTATATTTATCATAACATGTATATTTTTGGGAAAATTTTCGAATATCACGAAGCAACCCAGGCCAGTAGAAGTTATGCTGAAAATCTTTAACGGGTATCTTGAAATGGCCAACATCTGTTTGTATTTTTCTTATAACAGGTCTTCTTTTTACCCTGAACATACCTGTGCTCTCTTTAGTAATATCAGCAACAATTGATTTATTTGGTTCTTGCCTAAATCAATTGTCTTGCTAATTTAATGTTTTCAATTTACGGCCGAATCAACGCGGAATTTGCTGACTTCGGTTCTCGCCGCAATCTCGATTATTTATTTTTAAATTTATATAAACTAAATGAGACTTATAAATTTTCTACTTTCATTGTATATTAATATGTTGGAGGTGTAATATTTGTAACTACACGTTACACTATTCTTGTTTAAGAGAGAATTCTTCTGCCGCCCAGTGTAATTAATTATAAAATATTTTATACGAATTAAATATTTTCTTTCTTGCTAATTTAAAATATAGATACGTTACTTGCTAATTATTTTCGTATTTTAAAAATTAACTACGAAATGATCTGTAATATTTAGACAACGTTATGAAGTTCATTTCGATGATAGTAAAAGTTATTTTTTATTAAGCATAGCTCTTAATTGTGAATAAATTCAAAATATTTATTAAAAATAAATTGGTTTTATATTCAATTTATATTTTTAGAAATAAATTAGTTTCGAATCATATTGTTCTCTTTATAATACAATATTCAGTTACCTGAAATTAATTTGAAATAAAATTACTTAAATATTATTCCATTTGTTGACAAATTAGATTAGAGAATATTTCAACAGGAGTAATATACTTTTATAAAATTTAAATCAAATTCTTCAACTAACTTGAAAATTATTCTGTATTTGAATTCCTATTTTAAAAATTAAATAAAATCTGTTTTGAAATATTTATAACCGTATTCAAAAACAAATTTGAAATTTAAAATACATTTTAGAAACAAAATTTGTATGAAAAATTTATTTGAAAGGGCATTTTAAATTTAAAAGCTATTTATGTATATAGGTGTTCATTTTTTTTTTTTTTTTATTCATTAAAATTTTTTTGAATATTTTTATTTAACACAAATTTGTTTGAATAATTTTTAATTTGTTTGGAAAAAGAAAAATAAGTAATATTTTTTAAATACTACAATTATTTAATACATTCAAATAAGTTTTAGATGATTATTGGTGGCATTATTTAGTCTGCTCTAGCCATTCTAGCAGATTCTCCTGTATAAAGTCGGAGAAACCGCAAGGAACATTCTTTGCTAAAAAAAACAATCGCTACGTTATTCTTTTTACTTTTTACTTTTTTTACTTTTGATTAAATAAAATATTTTCTTTTTTAATTTATTTTGTTCAAACAGATACAAACTTCCATAAATTTTTAAATAAAATAAAAGTTCTATAAATTTTTATAGAATTTTATATTCAGTATAAATAAAAATCCTTAATGTTTTTATTTAAAAATTAATAAATTGATTAACAAATACTTTAAATTAGAAAAAAATGGAAATAAAAAAAGTATTTTCATTTTTTATTTTATTCACAAGTAACAGCTACGTTATTAAGTAAATGAATATAAAAAACAAAAAACTAAAAACATTTCTTCTAATATTACTATACACATGTGTAATATTAAGTGCTTTTAATTAGTTTATAATTAAAAAAAATGTAAAATAATTCAGTAAATGGTTAAACTATTTTCATTATCGTCACCGTTATTACTTCTTTGAGATGTTTTAATGAAACATTTTTTTCTTTCCTCAGTTTTTAAGTATTTAACAAGTTCTGTAGTAAATTTTTCTACCAAATTCAAGGCTTGCATTTCATTCATCTCTATAAGCGAAGAGGACAAAAACTGGCCAAATGCCTTGTATTTGTTTCCAAAGCCGCTGTTTACTTCTAATTGTTGATTAATAGTTTGTTGAATTTGTTGTGGAGTTCCGCTTTCAGTAGATAAATGATTTCTAAAAGGTAGCTGATCACCATTCACTTTATCGTTGGGCAAAATATTGCCGTTTCTAATTTATAAAAAAAGAAAAAAAAATATATAAATATATACATATATATATATATATATATATATATATATATATATATATATATATATATATATATTATATAATTTAAAAGAAAAGAAAAAATATATATAAATATATATATATATTTATATATTTTTTTTCTTTTATATATATATATATATATATATATATATATATATAATAATAATAATTATATATATAATAATTTAATAAGCTAATTTCTAAACAAATTTACGTTAATATCTGATTAGTATTTAAGGCGAGCTCCTGTGTTTTAGTGCCATCGTCCTCATCATCATCCTCTTCCTCATCAGCTTCACTAGATGTTGCTGAGGAGTTACCTTTAGGAGGCAGAGAATAAGGACGACGTGTTTTTACATAACTACTGAGAAATGATAGTATTTCGTAGAGGGACCACTGCGATGTGATAGAAGAGTGGGGTTGTTGTTCCTTCATAGCTTCCACGCGTCGTTTTTCCAGATTAAACCGATTTCGAAGCTGCAACATACGAGTTTTTACAAGATTTGCTAGAAAATACAATTTGTTAAAAATTGCTGTGCAAAACAAATGTTTAATAATTCTTACTGGATACGTTAAGATTTTGAGCAATTCGTTGCCAAATGCGGTCTGTGTATTCCCGATTGCGGTGTTGTGGATGTTGTCGGTCATAAAAAACAGGATATTTCTTAAATTCTAGTATAAGGTTATTATCAAAATCTTTAATTTCCCTTGGTTCATCCAAGCGTGGTCGTCCACGTTTGCGCTTTACTGACACCGACATATTAAGGTATAATAACTTTGTAAATTAGCTATTATTACTTGCTTTATATCTTATGCAGATTTAAGAAAAGTTGTTAAAAAGAATTTATCACAAATCACGTAATTATACAAATTGAAACCATGAATTTAATTTTGGTTTGTATTGAAACGTATGGTATTTTTTGATTATATTTTTTCTTTCTATTATTAAATTATTATTATTATTATTTTTTCAAGAAATATTTCCTTTGTTTATACCTCTTAACTTCCAAAGCTAACAGAATATGAAATTTTTTATGTCAGAGAGGTCAAATTCGCTCTCTGAGAGAATTATTTTACCTGTAGACAGTGTTGCCAAATATTATTTTTAAAAATCTTACAATTTCTTTTCAAAAATCTTAATTTTGGTCTACAACTGAGATTAACGTTGACATATTATGTGAGATAGCGCAAGCAGTAGAGAGTAACCATTTTTTTATTATGTTTGATCTTAAATAAGGGGTACACGTACTCTAATAAATCCTATAAGATATCATTATTTTCAATCAGTCACAAAATAAACATGTACTTTTTATTTAAAAAAATCGCACGTTTTTAACACAATTTTTATTAAAATATTTTTTTAATGTAAAACAATCGTTAAAAGAAAATAATTTTACAAAAAAAAATTGGTTTTTTTAGTAATTTCTAAAATATATAAGCACACACACATACAAACTTCCGTGTGTGTGTATTTTTTTTTTTTGACAGTTCATCTTATAAGATGGTTGTGTAGAGAAATCTCATCACAACAGTCTCATAATACATCTTATACACCTAATATTTGAATCTACACGTGAAATAATTCTCTCAGAGAGCGAATTTGACACTCTCTGATAGAAAAATCTTACATATTATGTTACGTCTAGACGGGCTATTACACTTGTCAACAATTAAAAGAAAGTGTGCTAAAAATTCATCACACATTTAAAAACTAAAGGTTCCTATAACTTCTCATTCCAATTTTAATTGACAAATAAATAAAACAATTTAATCAATAGAAAATATAAAGATTTTCTAATATTTAACTAAAATTTTCTCACTAAAATTGATTTTAGTGAGAAAGTTCTAATAATTTAACAAACAACCTAAATACTTGTAATTACAAAATAAATTGCTATTAAAAAAGAAATGTTTATTCGGTGAAGTCCGACTATATGATCTCCTTGAATGTGACTTTAAGTCTTGTGTATGTGACTTAAAGTCACATTCAAGGAGATATGGTTAAGCTTATTTGATCCAAATTTTATTAACATACGAACATTTATGTGGGGTTTAAGTACTTTTAACTAATTTTCGGGATAGGACTCTATATAGAAGCTACAATTCATTTTAAAGAGATCCTTTTGAAACTGAATGCCATTTTTACATACATTTACATTTTATATTACATTTTTACAATGAAAGTGTTTTATCAATCTTGATGTATTTTCAATTGGACCACAGTTTTGTACACAATTTTTAAATTAACTTATTAAAATTGAATATATGTGAGTGCTTTGGTACATGAACGATTGATATAGCATATTTTCGACAAACCTCCAAATTAAATATCTTTTACCTTAAATCTTTAGATTTTGAAATTCATATTACTAAATGAGATTGGCTAACTCTATAAAAAATAACTCTTATTTTCATCATTATTTACTGTGAACACATAATTATAAAAACCAACCTTATTTTCTATTACTGCTCGACCCAGCTGTTTTGCAATTCTAAATTTATTACAATCTGGTTTGCTTTTGACATCATATCATAAATACGTGAGAATAATTAAATTTTTATTATTAGACTTTATATCCCGACCCTCTACAATATTGGATCAGGAACCACGTTTTGAAAAACATTTTTCTAAACAGTAAAATTTTAAATACTTTTTTTCTCCTAAAGACTAACTAAAGTGTATGACTAGTATGCAAAGTACTTAAAACCTGAATACATATATTAAAATTATATTAATTTTTATATAATAATTTTGAATTTTTAAAATTTGGTTATTTTTTTCCTAATTTGGTAATTTTTCCAAAATTTTGTTTAGAAAAAATAGCTTCCGTGGCAACACTGATGTTAATATTACGGATTTCTCTCGGGTTTAAATAATTAACTCATTGTAAATGAATAACTTCCTTCATGTATGGTATACAACCAAAGTTTGACGCCGACCATCTTACATTGCGGCAGCTTAAAAAATAAAAATAATGCATACAGCAAAGAAGCAATATTTTATCGGCGGCGGCTTAAGGAGTATTTTTCATGTACGCCATTTTTCATCGGCTTTCGAATTTTTCGGATCAGCCAAATTAAATTATCTCATATGACAATCGCCTTTCGAATCCGTAAACGATAGTCTTCTTTACTTTTTTAGTAATTTTTTTCTCCTTAAATAGGACTGAACGTCAAAAAATTAAAAAAAGTGCAAAATGTATACAATGATTCTTGAAATTAAAAAAATAATAGGAATGAATTGTATATATACATATATATAAAAATTGGAATCTTTGTGTGTATTTCCTGCCCAATATACTTATAACAACGGTCTATATATATATATATATATATATATATATATATATATATATCTATATCTCTATATATATGTAGTATTGTAAGGGTTTTTTGATGAATACTCTGTCTTAGTGAGATCCTCCCGGACGAGCGCTCAATTGTAGTCTTAAAGTATTTTCGCTTACACTTTACCTACTTTTAATCTTTGTTGTATTTCTCTTTAATATAAAACACAGCTGCACTCTGAATTCATTATAATATTTATTTATATACAATATTTACACATTTAATAACTTAACATTAACACTTTCAAAAAAAGTTAAAGTTAATATTACGGATTTCTCTCGGGTTTAAATAATTAACTCATTGTAAATGAATAACTTCCTTCATGTATGGTATACAACCAAAGTTTGACGCCGACCATCTTACATTGCGGCAGCTTAAAAAATAAAAATAATGCATACAGCAAAGAAGCAATATTTTATCGGCGGCGGCTTAAGGAGTATTTTTCATGTACGCCATTTTTCATCGGCTTTCGAATTTTTCGGATCAGCCGAAATAAAATTAAATTATCTCATATGACAATCGCTTTCGAATCGTAAACGATAGTTTTTACTTTTTAGTAATTTTTTTCTCCTTAAATAGGACTGAACGTCAAAAAATTAAAAAAAGTGCAAAATGTATACAATGATTCTTGAAATTAAAAAAATAATAGGAATGAATTGTATATATACATATATATAAAAATTGGAATCTTTGTGTGTATTTCCTGCCCAATATACTTATAACAACGGTCTATATATATATATATATATATATATATATATATATATATATATATATGTAGAATTGTAAGGGTTTTTTGATGAATACTCTGTCTTAGTGAGATCCTCCCGGACGAGCGCTCAATTGTAGTCTTAAAGTATTTTCGCTTACACTTTACCTACTTTTAATCTTTGTTGTATTTCTCTTTAATATAAAACACAGCTGCACTCTGAATTCATTATAATATTTATTTATATACAATATTTACACATTTAATAACTTAACATTAACACTTTCAAAAAAAGTTAAACCTTCGCTTCAACAAACTGTAAGACACTGGATGATCCTTTGACACTTGATGATCCTTTGTCACTTGATCTCTTTGACAATTGATAATTATCTGTTCGTAACGTCGGTCTTTTTTGTCATATATATATATATATATATATATATATATATATATATATATATATATATAAGAGCTGTTTGTGAATAATATATATATGCGCTTAAAATTTCTGAATGTGGAAAATTTTTTTTTATAAAATTTATATTATATATATATATAATTGATTTTTGTGCCAAAATTGTAGTGATCGCAAATAAAGGCTATTTTCTCATTTATATGCATATTTACGAAGTTTCGGAGTTTAAAGTTTTTTTACAAATTGCATTAAAAATTCGATTTTTGGTCAGAAATATTAATGAGCACATGTAAATGCATATTTACAACGTTATGAGGGTTTAAAAGTTTCTTACAAATTTTATATTTAAATGCATATTTATGAAGTTACAGGGGTTTAAAGTTTTTTTTACAAATTGCTTAAAAAAATCGATTTGGGCAGAAGTATTGGTGATCACAAATAAAAGCCCATTTTTCATTAAAATGCATATTTATTAAGTTATGAGAGTTTAAAGATTTCTTACAAATTTCATATAAAACGATTTCTGTTCAAAAATATTAGTGAGCACAAATAAAAGCCCTTTTCTCATTTAAACGCTTATTTACGAAGTTATGGGGTTTAAAGGACGAATAATAGAGACAAAATAGCTCCTTGGATAAATGGTAATTTGCAAAAATTAATTATTATTAAAAACAGTCTATTAAAACAAAGAAGAGGAAATCGCAATAATATACTTGAAATAAAGTTGAAAAGTATTAGTAAAGTTATAAAGGCAGCTTTAAAGATTTCGATGAATAACTTACGTCAGTAACCTAGAAAACTTAAATAATGACCCAAAAAAAAAAAACATGGAAATTTATGAATGAAACTCTTAGAAGGGTAGAACAAAGGGAAATTTCTATTGCTGATACAAATGGAAAAATTATAGAAAACAATGTTCGTAAAGCTGAAACATTTAATTCTCATTTCCTACAATCAGTAAACATAATAAAGCAGAAAATATTTCAATCACCTTCCGATTTCTGTAACGGGTTGAGAACTTTAAGACCGGTTCATAATCGATTTCGTCTTAACTATACCTCTAATGAGGAAGTTAAGGATATAATTTCAAGCCTTTTACCTGGAAAAAGTTGTGGTCACGACAATATTTATCCCAAAGTATTTTTACACATTATCTCACGTGTAAATTCAAATATAAGTATTATAATAAGGTATTATGAGACTGTTGTGATGAGATTTCTCAACACTAATAAAATAAAGTTTGTTTGTGTGTGTGCATGTATATTTTGAAAATTACTAAAATAGCAATATTTTTTAAGTAAAATTGTTTCCTTTTAATATTTGTTTTACATTTAAAAAAACATTTTTATAAAAGTTGTGCTAAAAAAAAGTGCGAACTTCTTAAATAAAAAGGATATGTTTACTCTGACTGATTGATATGTTACTCTGACTGATTGAAAATAATGTTATCCTATAGGATTTATTAGAATACGTGTACCCCTTATTTAAATTTCATGCCGAAATTACGAATGAAATCTAGAGGGTTCATACTGGCTAGATGACATTTGATGTAATTTCATGAACAGCTGATACTTATTGTTTACATTTTAAATTGTTATAGGGGTAAATAAAGTATTTTGAAATGGAAACAAATAAGAAACAATTACTTAATAAATTCGAAATTATTAATTTTCAACAATTAAAAATGTAAAAAGGATAGGTTTCATTTTGCAAAATCACTTTAATAATTAATTTTAAGATTTGTATTTAAATTTAAGATCAGCTGTCAATTGTTTTTTTCTTCTCACGGTTGAAACATGCAGTACATAGTTGAAAAAAAGTATTTTTTCCAACCATGTACAGAGTTGCACGGAAATGGGCATCAAAATTATGTAATTTCGAAAGTGTCAAAATGTCTGAGAGAATTACGTAATTTCAACTTGATTTCGGCCGAAATCACGAAAGTACGTAATTTCGCGTCGGTCTGAATGTCCTATAAGATTTAACGTAATATAAACAAAATGGTTACTCTATTCTGCCGGCGTTACCTCACATATTATTCTATTATTTAAAATTATATTATTATTTTAGTTGTTACAGTTGTCAAACTGCATATATAGAAAACAATAATGAATTCGCCATATGGTTGTTTTTGTGCAACTGTTGTCACCTTCCCTTTTAAGTTTGACGTTTGTCTTGATAAAAAATTGTATAATGTAGACACTATCTTAATCTCAGTTTTAGACCCGAGGTTAATGCTAATATAATATTTTTATTTTCAAACAGTCACAAAGTAAACATGTCCGTTTTATTTAAGCAATTCGCATTTTTTTAGCACAATTTTTATAAAAATATTTTTTAACCTGTTTTTTAACACTAAACAATAATCAATTTTACAAAAAACATTGTTTTGTTTCGTAATTTCCAAAATACTCATCACAACAGTCTCATAATACATCTTATACTAATATTTGAATCAACACATGAAATAATTCTCTCAGAGAGCGAACTTGACACTCTCTGACACAAAAATCTTACATATTATGTTACGTCTAGACGGGCTGTAAATCTTTTTCTAACTTAAACGGCTTATTAATTTTGATTACCAAGTGTCTACATTAGGCAAATTTTTATCAAAACAAACACCAAAATCAGTGCGAATTTATACAAGGTAACCTTAGTTAAACAGTAGATTATTATTTTGGTTGTTACAGTTGTCAAACTGCATATATAAAAAACAATAAGAAATACGCCATATTGTTGTTTTTGTGCAACTGTTGCCACCTTCCATAAATTCACGTTAAGTTTGACGTTTGTCTTGATAAAAAATTTTCTAATGTAGACACTATGTTAGTTGCTGTGAATCTGGCATGCTAACATTTTAAATGTCATTAATAGTGTTATCATTTTCCTGTGCTCTGACGACGTATTCGTTTATTTCATATTCTCTCCTTTTTTAACAACTTTGTTATGCTTTTAAAGTAACATTTATTTCAAATCATAATTTAATTTTTATATTATTGAAAACATACCTAATATTGAATTGTATACATAAAATGACAAAATTTCAAACATCCAAACGTAATGCTTGCATTATTGTGTTAGGTGATATTGGACGAAACCCTCGAATGCAGTATCATGCTGTCAGTTTATTGGAGGAAAATTATAATGTTGATTTTATTGGGTACGCTGAAACAAAACCATTAGAAGAATTATTAGCTGCGGAGCAGAAATGCAAAATACATGGCTTGACACCTGTGCCAATAACAAATTTAACTCAAATACTTAAATTAATATTTAAAACAATTTGGCAAACTTTAAGTCTAATGATCGCTCTAGCTTCAATAAGAAGGCCAAGTTTCCTACTAGTCCAGAATCCTCCAGGAATACCAACATTAATTGTGAGTTATTTGTATTGTATGATAATGCGTACTAGATTGATTATTGATTGGCACAATTACACGTATACAATATTGGGGCTAGGCATGGAAGGTGGCGAAAAAAATAGGATTTGTCGTATGGCAAATTGGATTGAAAGATGGTTTGGAAATAAGGCCGATGCAAACTTCTGTGTCACAAAAGCCATGAAGGAAGATTTAATATATAATTGGAATATCAGGTTGAGTTTATTAGTTGTTAATATGTGCGTATGCATGTATATAATTAATTTTAAAATTTTTTTTTTGTTTTTTAGAAATGTTACGGTGTTATACGACAGACCACCTTCTCAGTTTCATCCAGTAGATATGACGAAAAAACACGATTTATTTATGAAACTCTCTAAGGAGTATCCCCAATTTTTACCAAAGTGTTATGATGACCTGAAGGAGTCTGGTGTAGTAGAATCTACAGCACTGACACAAAAACTAATCAATGGCACTGTATATTACAAACAACAAAGAATGGGCATATTAGTTTCTTCAACAAGTTGGACACCAGATGAAGATTTTAGCATTCTCCTTAATGCTTTACACGGTAATGTAATATTTATTTCCCAACATGTATAATATTTAGCGTATTCTATAAATACTGACTTGTTGTTTGATATTTATTAGTTTATGAAAAAGAAGCTTTAAATCAGTCGGAGAAGTTTCCGTTTTTGTTATGTATTATTACGGGAAAAGGACCCCAAAAAGAAGAATATCAAAAACTAATAAATAAATTAAATTTTACCAAAGTTGGAATCATTACACCCTGGCTTGAAATAGAGGATTATCCAGTAGTATTAGCCGCCGCAGATCTTGGCGTTTGCTTACATTGGAGTTCGAGCGGATTGGATTTACCAATGAAGGTGGTTGATATGTTTGGCTGTGGTCTTCCTGTCTGTGCGTACAATTTCAAATGCCTCAGTGAGTTGGTACTTCCAGGGCAGAATGGTTTTATATTTGAAAATCATCAGGAACTCGCTAGACAATTAGTTTTTTGGTTCGAAGACTTTCCTAATAATCCTAGACTAGTGGAATCGAAAGAAGTATTTCGAAAAAACTTGGAAACTTTCCAGTGCTTAAGGTGGCGTGAAAACTGGCGTACTAATGCATTGCCCATAATAGATTCAATTATGTGAAATATTTTTTTTATCTATTCATCCATTTCAGTAATATATAAACTTTTTAAGTTTTATGTACATTTTGTATGTGATAAAAATAAATAATACAAAATTCAATCTCACTAATTACTAAATTATGATAAAACCGTAACGCATATAAAATTTTTTAGGTACTGCATTAGTTATATTATTGCGCGGCATGTTGGACATTTGTTATCCTGATACCTTCTAAGGTTTTTTAAGCATTGATCGTGGAAGGCATGTCCACATTTCACATAAACCATTTCATCGTTTGCCATGTCAGCAAGACAAATAACACATTTCTCACCTGGTAGCCTACAATTTTATCATTTTCGTATTACATTTTTAATACAAATTTGTGCTGTATGAACTTACGAAATGAACGTTGATTTCGTTGATTGGATTAATGCTCGATGCTGACGTTGACTTGCAATAACGGTTAAAATGGTAGCGAGCAATCCTATTCCAAATCCCATCATTAGGTGCCACATAGCCATTTTGAATATACCAAGTTTTTTTAATTAAAAATATAAAAAACAATTTTTTCAAATAAGGAAAATCCCTTTTGCCTACTAAAATAAAACAAGTTCACACTAGTGATGTACAAGTTTTGAGTTATTCAATACTAAGTACTCAATACTCGAAAAAAAATCGATGTAGGAGTGCAGTCTTACACACGGTTCACACAATGATTTTCAAGACGTCATATATTTAAATTCTTTTGAAGTTGCTACCTAAAATCATTTGTGTTCACATTATGCTTTTTTAGTTTCGTTATTTCTTTTATTTTCTCTTTTTCCTTATAGGTAAGGTTGATTATTCTTGTTTGTGACAATACTATCAGTTCAAGAGAGAAAAACGAATAAAACGTAATGAGAAAAATTCAAATGAGTAGGAAGCGAAATAACAAAAAAATCATGAACACAGAAAACGTGATTTTTTCTCAATCCCTCTTTCAACTCTACCCCGCTCGTTCACACAAAAAAAAAAACATGATATAAAATCATGATTTTAAATCATCGTGTGAACATAGTGTTACATTATTCAATATACATACAGTGGTGGTCACAAATTTAGCCCACCTATTCTCAATTTTTTGCCTTAATTTTCTTCTTCTAGAAAAAATTTTTTAATTATTTTACGTCGACATCTGGCATCTCTGCCTCAAGATAAAAACATCGTGTTAATTGTTGCTTGAAAAATTAATTGAATTTTTAAATTAAAAAGTGTAAAAAAAATCTAATTAAATTTGCTTTAACTTTCTTTTGTTTGGCAATGTTTGCTCAAAAAAGAAGAAAGCATTGGGGAAATAGCCCTAAATTCAAGGTGCCAAAAACTACAGACGGTCCCAGCACTAGTGCCAACAGGTTCCAGCTTCTGTCTGAAGACGAAGAAGAAGAAGCAGTTGCTATCAAAGAAAAGATTCCACCAATAATTGTGGACTCTACCCACAGTTTTTCAACTGTGATCGGATTAATTGGGGAAAAATATACCTACAAACATATGTCTATTGGTACAAAAATTGTATCAAACGCGTTATCACTTTACAATGAAGCTTTGAGTGTTCTCAAAGACAAAAAATTCCAGTATTATACGCATGAATTGAGGGATGCAAAAACTTTTAAATTGGTTTTATTTGGCCTGCCACAACTGGACACAAAGATAATTAGCGAAGAATTTGTTAGCTCGCTCAACATAAATCCGGTAAGCATTAAGGAACTAGCAACAAAAAGTGTAGATGACGCACTCTATCTCATTAGGTTTGATCGGCAACATGTTTCAAAAAGATAATAAGAAAATAAGATATTTTTGTGTTATATCTGTATATTGGAGAAAACCTCTAAAGGGCAATAAAGGTCCTACACAATGCTCCAAGTGTGCTATGTATGGACATGGTGCTAAAAATTGTAACCGTATCGTAGTGTGTTCAGCCTGCGCCGGAAACCATGAGTACGCAGTTTGTTCACTCAATAAAGGTAATAGTGATGGTAGAATAATTTATAAGTGCTACAACTGCATAAAGAAGAACTTAAAAAACGTTAACCATAGAGCTGATGACCCAAAGTGACCAAGTCGTCAAGAATATTGTTACGAAATTGTACTTGAATTCAAATATAACGGTTTTAACGGCCGGTTTAAATCTTTCTCAATGCTTCCAGACATTTCCGTTTATGTTAACAGCAGTTAACATATCTGTAAAAATTATTAACATAGTTCTAAACATACAACATTGAATAAAAAGCTTTCACCATTGTTTTTAAGTATGGCAACACTAAATGTTTCAGCTGCTAACATTAACATCAAAAGCTCTAGTTTGTCCGTTAAGAACATTGTAGAAAGAAATAGAGCTTTCAAGAAGCATCTAGTAGGAAATACAGTGTATATAAATTGGCCGTGAGAACACCATTGAGTCAGTCTAATTGGAAGCGTCGTTAAGTAAAGACAAATTAACTGCCTTGGCTGTATAATTTTGTACATTATTAAAGTGTGTTGTTTAAAGTGTGTAATTTAAGTGTGTGTTTATATTAGAACGCAAGGGATTATTTAAACTGTTATTGCTGTACATTTTTAAATAAATAAAGAGTTGTTACAATTTTTAAACTACTAAACTGCTGTTATTTGCAATCAAAGTACAAGTTTATTTAAAGGAAATAAACAACCGTTATTAAAAGGTAAAAACGTAACAATTCAACTCAGCAACTCAAGAGAGAATTGAATAAGTTGGAGTTACCTACAGCTGGTAATAAAGCAAAATTACAAAAGAGGCTGATAGATGAATTCAAGCGGCGTAATATTGACATTGGTACTTACGAATTCGAGTATAAAGAAGAAATGGAAGTTTCTACCCGTGCAACAACAAGCATGTATTTATCCACAATGTTTGCTGCTTTGATGGAGAAATTTAAAGAAGTTCAAGAAACTTCTAAAGCTAATAACGAGAAACTTCTTGCTGAAGTTCAAGAAACTTCTAAAACAAATAACGAGAAACTTCTTGCTGAAGTTCAAGAAACTTCTAAAACAAATAACGAGAAACTTCTTGCTGAAGTTCAAGAAACTTCTAAAACAAATAATGAGAAACTTCTTGCTGAAGTTAAAGAAGAAAGTAAAATAATGGAAATGAAATTTCAAGAAACGTCTAAAGTAAATAACGAGAAACATTTGTGGTAGATAGCGATGCGAGCGGATACGGAATAGGCGGTGTACTTTCACAAGTAGTCGGTGGCACTGAAAGGGTCATTGGATACTTCAGCCGAACGCTTTCGAAGCCTGAAAGAAACTACTGCGTAACGCGACGAGAACTTTTGGCAGTATTAGAGTGTGTGAAGCATTACCACAAATATCTGTATGGCCAACACTTCCGACTGAGAACCGATCATTCTGCCCTCAGGTGGTTGCTGCAATTTAAACAACCTGAAGGACAACTGGCTCGTTGGATAGAGCGGCTTCAAAGCTATGATTTTAGCATCGAGCACCGGAAGGGTTTGAAACACGGCAATGCGGACGCACTGTCAAGACGGCCCTGCAACGTGGAATGTAAGCATTGTACAAAAACCGAGGAAAAGGAATGTATCATCGATGTTCGACTAATGAGTATAAAGTCCAGTGAAGATTGGTCTGTAGCGCAAAGAAATGACCCCATACTGGCAAAAATAATATCTGCAAAAGAAGAAGGTAGAAGGCCAGCCCGCAATGAAATATCCGCCGAAAGTCCACTAATGAAATCATATTGGGCCCTATGGAATAGTCTACAGTTGTTAAATGGTTGCTTATACCGCATATGGGAAAGTGCTGACGGTAAAACAGTGACAAATTTAATTGTAGTACCATCCTCTAAAATAAACGAAGTAATGAAAGAGTTCCATGACGGTCCCAGTGGTGGTCATCTTGGTGTGACAAAAACCTTAGAAAAGTTAAAACAACGTTTTTATTGGGTGGGTTGTCAGCAAGCAGTAGCCGATTGGGTAGCCAATTGTTCACAATGCATAGCAGCGAAGGGCCCAGTAAGAAGAAGTCGTGGACAACTTCAGCAGTATAACTCAGGCGCGCCATTCGAGCGGATTGCAATGGATGTAGCAGGCCATTTCCCCGTCAGTGATGCCGGAAATCGTTATGTTCTAGTGGTTATGGATTATTTCAGCAAATGGCCAAAGGTATATGCCATACCTGATCAAGAAGCTAAAACGGTTATAAGTGTATTTGTGAACAATTGGGTGTGCCGCTATGGTGTTCCACTGAAGTTGCATTCTGATCAGAGTAAAAATTTTGAATCTGCCGTATTCAAGGAAATGTGCGATTTATACGGAATAAGAAAAACCAGAACAACGCCACTGCATCCTCAATCTGATGGCATGGTCGAAAGATTCAATCGCACTCTGGAGGAATATTTAAGAAAAGTGGTCAGTGCACATCAGAAGGACTGGGATGAACACATACCGAAATTTCAATTGGCATACAGATCAGCTGTTCATGACTCAACCTCTTGAACACCTGCAAAAATTGTCTTCGGGACAGAACTCAAGTTGCCTGGTGATTTAGAATTCGGTATTAAGCCCTCATCAACAAATAAGGAAAACACCTCCCAAGAGCAAGATGACCTGAACGAGCTACATGAATTCGTACGCGGACGAATAAAAATGACCAGCGATAAAATGAAAGCCAGATACGATAGAGCAGCGAATTCTGAAGGATTTAACGAAGGCCAGCTTGTACTGTTGTATAACCCACAACGTAAGAAAGGACTGTCTCCCAAACTACAAACCCATTGGGATGGACCATACAAAGTGATTAAGAAATTAAACGACGTGGTGTACAGAATACAGAAAGAAAAGAGCCCGAGATCTAGAATGAAGGTCGTACATCTAGAACGACTAGCTGGAAAAATGAATTCGTGCCTATTCGGGACGAACAGGCTTAAGCGGGGGGCAGTGTTACGAAATTGTACTTGAATTCAAATATAACGGTTTTAACGGCCGGTTTAAATCTTTCTCAATGCTTCCAGACATTTCCGTTTATGTTAACAGCAGTTAACATATCTGTAAAAATTATTAACATAGTTCTAAACATACAACATTGAATAAAAAGCTTTCACCATTGTTTTTAAGTATGGCAACACTAAATGTTTCAGCTGCTAACATTAACATCAAAAGCTCTAGTTTGTCCGTTAAGAACATTGTAATAGAGCTTTCAAGAAGCATCTAGTAGGAAATACTGTGTATATAAATTGGCCGTGAGAACACCATTGAGTCAGTCTAATTGGAAGCGTCGTTAAGTAAAGACAAATTAACTGCCTTGGCTGTATAATTTTGTACATTATTAAAGTGTGTTGTTTAAAGTGTGTAATTTAAGTGTGTGTTTATATTAGAACGCAAGTGATTATTTAAACTGTTATTGCTGTACATTTTTTAATAAATAAAGAGTTGTTACAATTTTTAAACTACTAAACTGCTGTTATTTGCAATCAAAGTACAAGTTTATTTAAAGGAAATAAACAACCGTTTTTAAAAGGTAAAAACGTAACAATATTTAAAAATCCATCATCGAGTAGCATCTAAATCTAGGGCAACCAGCAGAAGAACTAACGTAACAAAATAATACTCGTAATTCCCGCGATTTTGCTAATTTGTATTCTGAGGTAGCTAAAGGCAAGAGCTACGACAATAATAATAATGATGACATTTCCAACGAAAGACTTCTGGAAATATTTTTTGATGCTGTCGATGCTTTGCAAAGATGTCAAAATAAGTACGACAAGCTACGAGTTTTGGGTATGATGCTTAAACATGCCATATAATTCAACCGGTAGACACAATGTTCATGTTATGCATTGGAATGCCCAAGTCAGCAGCTGCCCAGTTGGAATACTTTTTACACAAAAGGAAAATCGATATTCTCCTTTTAAATGAGACTTTTTTGAAACCGTACCACAAATTTCAACTTGGTGGTTATAAAATTTATAGAGAGGATCGATCTACTCATGGCGGAGGAGCTCTAATTGCAATTAAAGGTAACATTAAGCATACGTTGTTACCAAAAATAAATACAAGTACTGCTGAAAGTATTACAATACAAGTTATGATTAATAGAAGGTCAGTTATATTTACTTCAGCGTATAATTCAGTTCATACTACCAAATTTTAAAGCTGATTTGGATAAATTAACTTCATTTTCAAAAGACTATTTTATTTTCAGTGATCTGAATGCCCAACATACACATTGGAATTGTATGTCAAATAATTCGGCTGGTAATGATCTCTACAGCCACTGTCTTCAATCCAGCTACTACATTTATTACCCAAATTGACACACTCGCTTTGGACAAAATATCAACCCTGTTCAACCGTCCACAGTAGACATTATTTTATCTAACTCGTGCCTCCATTTTTCAAACCTTGAGACATATTCAAATGTTTTACAATCGGACCATGTACCTATAACTTGTGTTATTTCTGGACAAGTTCAAAACATGACATATTCAGTTCCCTTGTATTATCGAACAGACTGGTCAGCAATCAGAAACTGTTTGGAAAATGAAATTAGGTGTCAGAACATTGACCAACCCGTTACTAATTCAGGTAATCTAGATTTTTATTTTAACAAATTAATATCTATAGTTAAAGAAGCGCTTAATAAAATACCTGTCGGTTATAAAATTCCGTGGCAACGAGAAATCTCTGAAATTAGTAAAATGTTAATTAGTCAGAGAAATAAATACGAACGTAAATTTCAAAGATGTAGCGATTTTAATTATAAAAATCAATTGAAAAGCATTTTGAAGCTATTAAATAAACTTATTGATTTTCACCTTAATAAAGACCGCAATGAATCCTGGTCAAAATTTATTTCGAATTTGCCCTCGGGCTCTAAAAAGTTTTGAAAAGTAAAAAAAGCACTGAAAGGAAACAAAATGTCTTTTACTGATCTTCATATAAACGGTGAAGTTTTAAAAACTGGTAATGAAAAAGCTAATTCAATAGCAGACCTATTTGGTGATTCACACACCATTACTTTAAATAATTATTCACCTATGGACTCGGCCGTCTCAAGATTCATTCATGATCTTGACGATACACTTCTTGACAGATCTAACGTAGAGCTTACCAATTTAGATGAAGTTAAATCGTTTGTACTTTTATTGAAAAATAACAAAGCCCCTGGTTTAGATGGCATTAATAGCATTATCCTTAAAAAGATGCCCGATTACTTTTTTGAAACTCTATGTAAACTTTTCAACTCTTGTTTAATAGAAGGCTATTTTCCAACTATTTTTAAGAAGGCAAAAGTTATCACAATTCCTAAGCCTGGAAAGGATCCCAAATTACCATCTAGCTATAGACCAATCAGCATCCTAAGCCTATTGGATAAAGTATTTAAAAAAATAATTAATTAAAATTAATTAAAAATTAAAAAAATTAATAATTAATTAAAGGATCCTAAATTACCATCTAGCTATAGACCAATCAGCATCCTAAGCCTATTGGATAAAGTATTTAAAAAAATAATTAATAAGAGAATTTTAGATTTTTCCAAACCAAAATAATATTATTAACCCTCAACAGTTTGGATTCCGCAAGGAAAACTCCACAGTACATCAACTAAAAAGAGTCGTTAATTTTATTGAATCAATCAAAAGAAATCGTAAGAGCACTGGAGTTATTTTTCTTGACATTGAAAAAGCCTTCGATTCAATATGACATGAAGGCCTGGTTTTTAAACTAAATTCCCTCAATTATCCAACGTATTTGCAACAGATAATAAAGAGTTTTTTAGATCAGCGCTCATTTGCTGTATCTATAGATAACACGCTATCTAGTGATAGATAAATCCCTGCGGGTCTGCCGTAAGGATCGGTATTATCACCAACTCTTTATTCAATATATATTTCCGATTTTACTATTCGCAAGAATCAAGAAGTAGCTTTTTACGCTGACGACAGTGCTTTTATTTGCTGCGGTAAGGTGTCAAACGCAATAATCAAAAAAATGGAAGATAGTTTAGAATCTACCAATAAATACTTTGATAAATGGAAGATAAAAGTTAATGTTAGTAAAACACAAGCTATTATATTTCCATATAATAGATCACAGAAACGTATTCCTACAAAACATTTATATTCTAGGGCAGTTTTTATTCCTCTGCGGGATAGTATCAAATATCTAGGTATTATCTTAGATAAAAAAAACTATCATTTAAACAACACTTACAGTATATTTGTGATAAAGCAATTAAATGTGCATATATAAAAAACAATAATGAATACGCCATATTGCTGTTTTTGTGAAACTGTTGCCATCTTCCACAAATTCGCGTTAGTTTGACGTTTGTCTTGATAAAAAATTGTCTAATGTAGACACTATGTAAAACATAATGTAAATAATTCATACATAACAAAATAAAATATCATAAAATTGTAAAAAAATTTCGTTCTACATATAACCGGGGTTGTCAGATTTTTTTTCATCTTTTGTCGCTAAATTGCTAATCAGAAATTGCCAAAATTCGCCAAATTTAAATTTTATTTGGTTTTTTAAAGAAAAAATAAAAAGTTTCCAAAAAAGTTTTAGGGTCGTATAATTTTTAATGATTCAAATTTTGTATAATTTATATATGTAAATTCAGCTCCAACAAAGCCAATGATAATTGCAGTATCTAATAGTAATTGAATAGAAAATTAAATTATAATTTAAAATGCTTATTTCTCCATTTCAGGGTAATAACTTTAAACATTTATTGACATTTATTTAAAAAATAATTCCAACAATTTATAACAATATTTGTTCTCTTATATAATGCTGAGTTGAAAGCAAACTCTTGACTTCTTTTTGCATTGTCAAATTTTCGAGTGAAATCATAGCATTTCACAATCTAAGTAGAAGTTGAATTTATAAATTAAGGCCCTTCGTTTTGTTAGATAGACAAATACTGAAAATAGTCGATTGCTAGACAAATCCTAGCATTTCACAATCTAAGCAAAAGTTGCATTTATAAATTAAGGCCCTTCGTTTTGGTAGATAGACAAATACTGAAAATATTCGATTGGTAGTAAGAATACGTAATCATATTTCTCCACAAATATCTATTTTATATATTTCTTAATTTTTTAATTAGCCAAATAAATCGCTACCACTTTATAAATCGCCAAAAAAATCGCCATGTCGCCAAAAGCAATTAAAAAGCGCCACGTTTGGCGAAAAATCGCCACATCTGACAACCTTGCATATGACAGCGCCATTTTCGGGGACGCAAAATTTTTTTTATAAAATAAACAATATGGACATGCTGAATATTTATTATATGATAAAGTGACCAAAAAATGCAGTCCATTAAAATTTTATTGTTTACTGACTTTTCTTTGCACATTAGTTTCAAATTAAAAATTATAAAAACTAATGTTTGCAAATTTATTTTCCGATATGCTCTCAATATGCTGCTGGGTAATAAAATAATATGTTAACAAATGGTTTTCAAAAGAAAGTTACCACCATATTAAATCAATGATGTGCAGCAATTATTATCCTTTAAAAATTTATAATTAATATAATGACTAACTTATAACAATAAATAGACAACTCACGTTATTGCGTATTATTTTCCGTATTATTTGAATTGTTTTATAACATATATTAAAAAATTAAGATAATCATAAAACTTTATTTTTTTTTTGTACTTATGTAAGTGTGGCACTGTGTAGTGGTATATCTAGATGACAATAGTATCGGAAAACATAGTACTGAATTTTCCATCTCTGTAACTGAAGCATTTAGAAAATTTGAGAGTTCGTTTATTCGTTGAGTAAACTTCGTATTGTACGGTGCCTTGAGCGGATACATAACTTTTCATTTCTACTAGTAATACATTACATATTTAATTTATAAAATAAGGAAAATAAAAAACGCACTAATAAATCTTTTTTAAAAACCGGAAAAAATGTAAATAAAAATTGTTTAAAGTACTTCATTATGTCTTTAAATTAAAAGAAATAAATAAAAAATATACATACACACATAAGTGAAAAATATACATTAAATACATAATCGTATATGTATACATATTCATGTTTGCTATACTAAAAAATGTACGAAGAAAATATCCTTATGGATACAAATTTATTGGATATTTTCATCATTTGGAATAAACTAAAATAAAAATCTAGTAAGTTTTATTATTTGTAATAGAAGTGTGCATTCGAATACATATTATTTACAAAGGCAAATATATATTGTCGTTTTATTTTCATCCGGCTGTGAACTATTTCAGAGGTACATATAATATAAAGTAAAATGTAACATAAATATAAAAATATTATTTTTAATATTTTTTTTATTTATTGCATGTGTATAAGTATGTATGTACTTTAAAATATGCCGGTATTTTAAATTTACCTCTGAACTGAAAAATTTACCGGCTAAAATTATACATATGTATGTATTATATGTATATAAACTTATGTACAGACAGGCGACATATAAACGTAGAGATAAATTCTGTCTTTTCGTTCGAAATTTAGCTAACCACGCCAAATCAAAACATACTACTTCCCACCCTATCAACTTATCCTTACCAACAAAGTCTTATGTTATTGTTTTAAAATTGTATGTATTATTATAGTAACTATTGTTGTATGTCTACAAAAAAGCAATTTTATTTCTTTTACCAGTTAGTGAAGCTTACCAATTTTATATGTATATACATATTCTCTTTTAAAATTTAATATTTATTTGTTTGTTTGTAAATAATTTAGAAATTTACTATACTCTTCTGGTCCTTGAGTAATTTTAGAAAAATTTCGAAGTAGGTATTTGAGAGTTTATGATAGGTAAATATTACTCCACCCTGATGAAAAATTAGAATATGAATGTACATACATACATATATACATACATACATCCATGCATACATACAAGTGTATAAATTCATACATATTACAGCGGGAAAATATGAAAGTGCTTCATCTCCGCAGGCATTTGTGAATGCCTCCATACTTTTCCAAAAAAAAGTTAAAAAACATTTTACTTTGCATTCTATGAAAATTTCGAAAAGAAAGCCTTGGGTTCCTTTCCAAAGAATCCGGTACTAATTCTTTTTTCCCTTTCATTAGATGCTAAGTATAATGTATATTTTTACTCACTTATATTTTTTTTATTACAAACAGAAATATTTTTAATTGAGAGACTTACAAAGCTCAAAACCATTTAGTCTTATATTAAGCATCGTTAATTGAGGTGTCCGTACTTTTTTAAAATAAAATTTAGACTCTTGAAATAGCATTGCACATTACAGAGCCTATTTATTTAAGAGGAAGTTCTTGCCTTCTCGCTTCGTTTTGGAAGGAGAAGGGAAGGCCTTGTCTCGAATGACACTCCGTGTAAAATGGAAAGGAAGTGGGAATGTGAGCGATATGCTTTGTATCTGTCAAATAAAGCATTTTGAAATGCCTCTTTAGTCCTTCTTTTTCACGCTGGGATGTACTTATGTAAATACATATGTATGTGTGTACGTACGTATGTATGTTTGTATGTATGCATGTTTGTATGTATGTATGTGTTTGTATGTATGTATGTATGTTTGTATGTATGTATGTATGGATGTATGTATGTATGTATGGATGTATGTATGGATGTATGTATGGATGTATGTATATATGTATGATGATTGTAAGTATGTATGATGTATGTATGTGTGTATGTATATATATATATATATATATATATATATATATATATATATATATATATATATATATATATATATATGTTACAGCCAATAATATTTAATCCTAAAAAACTTAATTCTAAGGATTAATTTCAACTAAAGTGGTTCTCGTTAAAGAGAATTATATGATCAAGTCAATTTTAAAGGACAACTTTTTCGATTTTGAAGTGAAAGAATTTTGTGTAATAGTAGAGCATTTCATGTTACCAATTTTAGTTTTGCGAAAGTGTGAAAATGCCTACATATACAATAATATGTGTTTGTATGTATGTATGTATGTATGTTTGTATGTATGTATGTATGGATGTATGTATGGATGTATGTATGTATATATATATATATATATATATATATATATATATATATATATATATATATGTATGATGCATGTAAGTATGTATGATGTATGTATGTATGTATATATATATATATATATATATATATATATATATATATATATGTTACAGCCAATAATATTTAATCTTAAGAAACTTAATTCTAAGGATTAATTTCAACTAAAGTGGTTCTCGTTAAAGAGAATTATATGATCAAGTCAATTTTAAAGGACAACTTTTTCGATTTTGAAGTGAAAGAATTTTGTGTAATAGTAGAGCATTTCATGTTACCAATTTTAGTTTTGCGAAAGTGTGAAAATGCCTACATATACAATAATATTTAATCTTAAGAAACTTAATTCTAAGGATTAATTTCAACTAAAGTGGTTCTCGTTAAAGTGAATTATATGATCAAGTCAATTTTAAAGGACAACTTTTTCGATTTGGAAGTGAAAGAATTTTGTTTAATAGTAGAGCATTTCATGTTACCAATTTTAGTTTTGCGAAAGTGTGAAAATGCCTACTTTTGCAACAAAGGGCATGAATACCAATTTTAGCAACACCAACTTGTAACAATTAAAGAACAAATTAAAATACTCTTAAATTTGATGAATATCATCTTTATTTCCATTTTAACTATTTTTTCATTATGATTTTAATATTTGTGTGAAAATGCCTACTTTTGCAACAAAGGGCATGAATACCAATTTTAGCAACACCAACTTGTAACAATTAAAGAACAAATTAAAATACTCTTAAAGTTGATGAATTTCATCTTTATTTAAGGGTGTAAAGATAAATTCGTCAGTTAAATACGTCCCACACAATTGTTAAATACGCTCCACACGCTGTGAATTGAGTTGTTAAAATGAACAAAATTACTTTTTAATAAAAAAACTATATCAAAATTAAATTTTAAATAAAAAAAGCAAAATATATTTATAAAACACATTAAAATATAAAATTGTAAAAAAAAATTTCAAATATATCACTCTATACATAAAATTTCTTTGAACAAAAATCGAAAATTTTAAGTGGTCCTAATGGCCATAAGGAGCAGACATGAATCGGGTAAGCGGAAGAGTGGAAGTAGCCTAGGACTAGTAGATTCCAGAAATGTATGTTCTATGTCCAGATTCCATCTGTGATCAGAGATATATAATTTTGAAAAATGTGTTTTTTCACTATGGTCATATGGAAAAATGTGGAATTTTCAAGTGGCTCCAGTGGACATAAGGAGCATACATGAATCGGGTAAGCGGAAGAGTGGAAGTAGCCTAGGACTAGTAGATTTCAGAAATGTATGTTCTATGTTCAGGTTCCATCTGTGATCAGAGATATATAATTTAGAATTTTTTTGTTTTTCTGAAAAATTCGAAATTATGTATTGAAGTTGATAAGTGGCAATAAAATTTTATGCGATATTTTTTATAAATAGCTTTTGAACTATATTTCTTTTTTCATCAAAAACGTTGAAATTTTTCTTCATTATTCCTTTTTAGTTTTAGAAATACAAAAAAAAAAAAAAAAAATTATGAATTTTTGTGTGTTTTATTTAATTTTTATCCTCTAAAGCATTTCAAACAAATAAATGCATTTCAATGAAATTAATTAAAGTTTATGATGTGAAAAACACGGAAGGTTGAGATGTGTAGGTTTTGATACTTAGGATATCAATTTTACTTAAATAGTTCTAATATATCCCTTAATATCAAAAACTTACTTATGAAAAATATGGTGCCAATCTGATAAAGGGAACATTTCCGAAAATCGCTTTTTTTAACAAAAATAAAATAAATACTTTATTTTTGTTTTTTGTTTTTTTTTTTTTAATTTGATTTTAGTAATAATAGCTATAAGAAAAACAACAAAATTCGAAATATCCTGTAAATTTTGAGATATTTCGCAAAAAAAAACTTTTTGATGATAGTTGGTGCACTAAATATCTAATAGCTGCTTAAATTTTAAGTCAATTTTGAATTTAATTGAATGAAGAAAGCAAAAGAACTTCAGCTTTTAAACTACTACTACAAATAAGAAATAATTCATTAATTTTTTTAAATTAAATTTGCTTTTCTATTCCAAAATAACACAAGATATCAAGTTTTAAAAGCTATTTCATTTACAACAAAATGGGACATCAATCTTTCAAATCGTTGAAATACTCAAACAATTAATATATTTTTAGGCTTTATTTGAATCATACTTGGGGTAAAAATAAAAACGTATAAAAATTTAAATAAATCATTCTATATAAAACCGAATGAGTTCTAAAAATTTTGTCCAATTTAAAAGAAAATAGATCTTGTTACAAAAAAAAAAAAAAAAAAAAAAACTTTAAAAAACATTACATCATTCCATAGCCTTTTAAGAAAAATGTATAATAAATTGCTTTAGAACTTGAACAATTTCCTTTTTTAATGTTGTTTAAAAAATTTCTTTCAATATTTGACCAAAATATATACAAATGTATATGAATTACAAGCTTCTGCTTTCCAAAAAATCTTAAAAAGAAGAAATTAACAAAACAATAACAGAATTTATCCAGGAACTTACAAAAAAAAAAAAAAAAAAAACTGTTTTTTTGAGCATAATTCAAAATTTTATTGATTTTTATGATCCTTATGTCCATTGACTCGAATATTCTACATTTTTCCATATGACCATAGTGAAAAAAACACATTTTTCAAAATTATACATCTCTGATCACAGATGGAATCTATGCCCATCTATCTATAACATACATTTCTGGAATCTACTAGTCCTACGCTACTTCCACTCTTCCGCTTACCCGATTCATGTCTGCTCCTTATGTCCACTGGAGCCACTTGAAAATTCCACATTTTTCCATATGACCATAGTGAAAAAACACATTTTTCAAAATTATATATCTCTAGTCACAGATGGAATCTGGACATAGAACATACATTTCTGGAATCTACTAGTCCTAGGCTACTTCCACTCTTCCGCTTACCCGATTCATGTCTGCTCCTTATGTCCACTGGAGCCACTTGAAAATTCCACATTTTTCCATATGACCATAGTGAAAAAACACATTTTTCAAAATTATATATCTCTAGTCACAGATGGAATCTGGACATAGAACATACATTTCTGGAATCTACTAGTCCTAGGCTACTTCCACTCTTCCGCTTACCCGATTCATGTCTGCTCCTTATGTCCACTGGAGCCACTTGAAAATTTCACATTTTTCCACATGACCATAGTGAAAAAACACATTTTTCAAAATTATATATCTCTGATCACAGATGGAATCTGGACATAGAACATACATTTCTGGAATCTACTAGTCCTAGGCTACTTCCACTCTTCCGCTTACCCGATTCATGTCTGCTCCTTATGTCCACTGGAGCCACTTGAAAATTTCACATTTTTCCACATGACCATAGTGAAAAAACACATTTTTCAAAATTATATATCTCTGATCACAGATGGAATCTGGACATAGAACATACATTTCTGGAATCTACTAGTCCTAGGCTACTTCCACTCTTCCGCTTACCCGATTCATGTCTGCTCCTTATGTCCACTGGAGCCACTTGAAAATTCCACATTTTTCCATATGACCATAGTGAAAAAACACATTTTTCAAAATTATATATCTCTGATCACAGATGGAATCTGGACGAAGAACATACATTTCTGGAAGCTACTAGTCCTATGCTACTTCCACTCTTCCGCTTACACGATTCATGTCTGCCCCTTATGTCCACTGGAGCCACTTGAAAATTCCACATTTTTCCATATGACCATAGTGAAAAAACAGGTTTTTCAAAATTATATATCTCTGATCACAGATGGAATCTGGACATAGAACATACATTTCTGGAATCTACTAGTCCTAGGCTACTTCTACTCTTCCGCTTACCCGATTCATGTCTGCTCCTTATGGCCATTAGGACCACTTAAAATTTTCGATTTTTGTTCAAGGAAATTTTTTGTATAGAGTGACATATTTGAAAATTTTTTTTACAATTTTATATTTTAATGTATTTTATAAATATATTTTGATTTTTTTATTTAAAATTTAATTTTGATATATTTTTTTTTATTAAAAAGTAATTTTGTTCATTTTAACAAATCGATTCACAGCGTGTGGAGCGTATTTAACATTTGTGTGGGACGTATTTAACTGACGAATTTATCTTCACACCCTTGAATTATCATATTGTTCCTTTGGCAGAAATATGAAAAAAAATCCAAAAATACCGAAAAAGGATTTTTTCTTTTTGATCCAGCTCACGGAAGGATAATGCAAAACGAAAATTTTGAGAAACGGTAACTTTAAATGAAGTAAATTTTCATTTGAGTTATAAACATTGATACTGTTCCTTTTGGTATATACATTAGGGCGATCCAAAATTCTATCTATCTTCTACGATGATTGGCACACCTTTATGAAATTTGGTACTCAAATATTATCTTGATAACATTTACGTGATTTTTATGTAAATACCTATGTTAAAGTGATTTTCGGAAGTATGCCTTACATCGCCACTATGGTCAATTATGGACAATCTTCACGAAATCATATTTTTTACGAGCAGTCATGAATGCCCCTTACTCATGCAGTATATTGTGTTAAAACAACACATATTCGCAAAACTATCAGCTATCAGCCGGATTTCATTAAAATGATTAAATAAAATATTTAAATAAAAAAATATTTAAACAAAGATTTACATAAGCGTTTATATGCGTTCTTTTTTGGATATTTTTTAGTTTAGGAGTAAATTTATTTTTAATTTCAAAAATAAAGATGCTGTATGATTTCAGCTGGAAAGTAAGTGAACATAGATTTTTTACGTAATATTATTTTTATGTCCAAAATTTTATAATTTTAGTAGAGCACACATACTATTTTAAACTAGTAGTGCAGATACTCATTCATTCTTGAAAAATATTGCCAATTATGTCTTTTACCCCTTAGTTTTCAAGATTTTTAAACATTAAACATTACTTATTATTAACTAAATTTGTTGCTATTAACTCAATCGTGGAAAAAACTAAAAAATGCTTTTAGCGTTTTTCGATAAATAATCAAATTTCAATAATAATTTTTTGACATACGCTGATAGCACCAAAGTAGTTTTGCGAAAATGTGTTGTTTTAATTACGATAAATCGAAAGCTGTATTTCTTATTTTTATTTTTATTTTGAAATTTAAACCTCATTTATATATCTTCTGAATGAACTTATTGTAAAGGTGTTACAAATAATCTAACATGTATAACTTATAATGCAATACATTGTTTCAGTTCTGAGATATAGGAAAATACTAAATTTCGCGACGATCGGTCCATAATTAATCATATTTTCCTTGTAAGGTCCATTTCCGAAAATGTATTTTTGGAAAGTTACATATGCATAGATACTTAAGTATAGTTAATAGGGTTCAATTTTCGTCATAAAATGTCGAGAAGTTTGATACTTCAAGGAAAACGCTATTAAAAATAGATAAAAACACCAATTAATTTTCCTGTTTATAAATAGTATATTAATGTTGCGATTACACAAATTTTGTAAAATTAATTTATATCAAAAACGACACTCAAAAGTGATAAAAACGGTGATCCCAAAACAATATTATTTTCATTATAGTTTCCCCATGTATGAATGTATGTATGTATGTATAGTTATATGTATAGTTATATGTATAGTTATATGTGTTAAGTGTCCCATGTCCGGTATTAAAAAAATTCAAAGAAATGCTTTTGTCAATGTTATGAGTATAAATGGCATCTCAGAGATTTTATGGGAAACACGTTTTTCATTGATAAGTAAAATTAACATATGTATGTATATTAGGGAGGAGGTCCTTTTGTGTGGAGAGAAAATAACATACCGATGTTCCCAGCTTAAATGAAAATTTACTTCATTCTAAGATACCGTTTCTAAAAATTGTCGTCCTGACATTGTCCTTTCGTGAGATGGATAAAAATAAAAAAGGCCTTTTTTTTGAGTTTTTCGGATTTCTTCATATTTTTACTTAAGGAATAATATGAAGATTTGGTATCGTAAGAAAGACCTTTGGGCGCGCATTTTATGACATAACAAAAATTTGGTACCAGGCTCAAATTATTCCGAAATTTTCAAATTTTTTATAAAGAATTTGGATATTTGAATTTTTTGCACATAAGTATTTTTTCCGTTTTTATAAATTTGAACTTTCGAAACAGATTTTCTTTCATATACAAATGTTTCTATATGAGGATGAACTTAGCATCCAAATGCGCATATTTTTATAAACTTTTTAATGACGTATAATACTTCTTGTGAAATTTCAGTTATTTGTATTAACAAACAACTAAATAAATAAAATTTAAGTGGAATGCCCATACAATTTCTACTCACAGGGGCATTTGTTTACAATTATACCTTTTATGTATATATGTGCTTTTTTTTGGCAATTTTTCTAGTCTAAAATAAGAAATTATTCTCTTAATGTAAACAAATACACTTCTTAGCTTAATTTTTATGGGCATTTCACTTAAAGTTAATTTATCTCAAAGGATCTTTTTACATTTTGATCCAGCTCAGCTCATTGTTTACATTTGTTATACGTGACAGTACAAATTTTTACGTATACGAACGCAGCTATTGTATAAGTTTCTTAACATATTAGTGTTGCCACTTCAAATGTAATTACACGTATCGTATGTAATTTTTACGCTTATGTGTGGTCCGGGTGTAAGTGAGTATTCGTGTAATCCATGTCTAATTTCAAATTACTGTATTTTTAAATAAATTTAAGATCTGTTTAAATACCATTGAAATTAAGTATGAATATTTGTATATCTATGTGTATGTATTTAGTGCTAATAAAGTAGTCATTATAACTCATAATTGTCATCGGAAGAATGTTTTTTATGACTGTTTTTGAAGTCTTCTCATAATGTAATGTAAAAATAGTTATAGGGAAAAATATATGTACTATATTAAAGAACCTCATTTTGATCCAGCTCAGCTCATTGTTTACATTTGTTACACGTGACAGTACAAATTTTTACGTATACGAACGCAGCTATTGTATAAGTTTCTTAACATATTAGTGTTGCCACTTCAAATGTAATTACACGTATCGTATGTAATTTTTACGCTTATGTGTGGTCCGTGTGTAAGTGAGTATTCGTGTAATCCATGTCTAATTTCAAATTACTATATTTTTAAATAAATTTAAGATCTGTTTAAATACCATTGAAATTAAGTATGAATATTTGTATATCTATGTGTATGTATTCAGTGCTAAAAAAGTAGTTATTATAACTCATAACTGTCATCGGAAGAATGTTTTTTATGACTGCTTTTGAAGTCTTCTCATAATGTAATGTAAAAATAGTTATAGGGAAAAATATATGTGCTACATTAAAGAACCTCACGAAAAATAGTTGCAAATTTACCCCTCTAGAAATGAAGATTGGTCTGTTTTTATATGATTACCAAAATATTACATCTGAATATTTAAATTTACATGAGCTGGACCATTTTCAAAACACCTCTATGAATACGTATTTCTTTCAATATCATTATCAAAATTTTCGTTAAAAGAAAATTAACTTAAAATTTTAATACATAGAACCATAGTAAGGCGTGGAATATTCATGTAAATAATTGTTATGTCTCTTTTCAGTCGCGGAATATTAGGATTTTACTAACTTTTCTGTAATTTTTTTTATTCAAACATATAATTTCATATATTTCCCACATTTTTCAACATATATTTGGTTTTAATGTACCATTAAAATGGCATATCCTGATACTATTGAAGATTACACGTAATTAACCCTTTAATTGCAAGATAATCAATTTTATGCATTTTGTTCCCAAAAGGTTAAATTATAAGTTTTTGCAAATAAGTCACATCGAAGTATTTATATTACTTAAATATATATGAATTAAAGGGATTTAATCAATACTTTACACGAATTTATAATTTTTATGATAAATGTATGTATTCATTTTCTTAACTAACCATTTATTTAACATAAAAATTAACTTAACCAGTTATAGACCGGAAATTCCAAAATATTACTTGTGCAACTAACGAGTTAAATAAATACATATATCGATAGTATCGAATGAGACCTTTCCAATGATGCCTTAAAATATAAATTTAGATGGCAAATGTCCAAAATATTCAAATTTAAGAAAATATCACAAAAAAATTTACTAAAATTTTAATTTCGCGAGAATGAAAACTAATTTAAATTTTTTTTTTATTCATTATGATATATTCGTCTTATGATTATTTGGGAAAATGATTATATTGTGATCATAGTTATTATTTATATCCATAGCATTTTTTGCTGTAATAATAAAATCCAATTATAATATATTCCTCTTGGATTATGGTCACCACAGACCTACTTTATATATATATATATATATATATATATATATATTATTATGATATATTCCTCTTGGAAAATATCAGAAAAAATTTTAATTCGCGATAATGAAAACTAATTTAAAATTTTTTTTATTCATTATGTTTTTTGTCTCCATAGAAATCAAAGCACTATAATGTACTTATATATGTAAGTAGACAAGTTTGCTTTTATCCGGAGTGATTCATACAATATAAGATACTAGCTGACCCGAGCCGCGTTGCTGGCCCTAAGCAAACATTAGTGTTGTATTACTGAACGATTTAAATTGATATTTTAACGAAATTTACGACCTTTAAATAAAAATCTAAGGAATACCTATTATAAAGTGTTTTTTACAGAAGAATTTAAATATGATGTAGAAGCTGACCCGAGCCGCGTTGCTGGCCCTAAGCAAACACTAGTGTTGTATTACTGAACGATGACCCGAGCCGCGTTGCTGGCCCTAAGCAAACATTAGTGTTGTATTACTGAACGATTTAAATTGATATTTTAACGAAATTTACGACCTTTAAATAAAAATCTAAGGAATATCTATTATAAAGTGTTTTTTACAGAAGAATTTAAATATGATGTAGATGTGGGCTCAATCAAAAAATATACGCATGTATTTAAGGCAAATTTGAATTTATATTTATTTATTACTTCATCTTAAGGTTAGCGGATAGACAATGTCTTTTTTTTGAACGGAATGATGAGAGCTGTAGTCCAAATTGCAGTTGTAATGGAACGCTGCTTGATTCAAATCAGAACTTGAAGCAATTCTTCTTATGCGTTGATTAAAAATTTTAAAGTTGTTGAATTGCTACATTTGCTCGACGATTTCTCATTGCTAACCGAGCCGTTTCATTTCTCGCCTGCCTTTCTTCCTGCGTTTGTGATGTACGAAGTCGGGCCAAACTAAAACGGGGTTGTTCTCGTGCGATTTCTCGCTCATATGTATTCAATTGATTGACGATATTACGATAAGTACTTGCATTACGTGTTCGACGCGAAATATTAGATCTCCGGGGTCGCGGCATTGTGAATAACACTTAATAACGAATGCCAAAAATACAACAAATGGTTTTAAATATCACAACCTCACTAAATGATGAGCTTTACTTGGAACTTACCGTTTGGAAATAGAATTCTACACCACCACCAGAAAACAAATTGCACAAAAAAGTAAGCGTTTCGATAGAAACAGAAACAGTAATTGTTATAATTTGTATTAAAAAAAATATTTTTAATGATTATTAAGGCAAAGAAATTATGACAAAAAAGAGTTTTTTTTTTATCGCGGATTTTTCGCGAATTTTTTTCGTATTATCCTTTTCTGGCCGGTGACCGGTCCGAATTGGTGAGAATCATCAAAATCGGTCTAGTCGTTCTTGAGTTATAACAATAGTAACTAACATCACTTTCTTTTATATATATAGATAAGTTAAGTATGAAAGAATTTAGTTAATAAAATCAAGTAAGAAAGATATAGTCGGTCAGCCCGACCATAACGCTTAATGCCCTTCCCACCTGTGATTTTGTAGGGTATAAAAATTTTATTATTTTTTACAACATATAAAGGAAGGAATTAATAGATAATGAAAATAATGATTTCTAGATAATGTGTTATTATGATAAACATAATATGGTATATTTGAATAATGTTATAATCATTTTTTATGAAAATATGACAAAATTTGGCCAATATTATGATTATTTGGGAAAATTATTATATTGTGATCATAGTTATTATTTATATCCATAGCATTTTTTGCTGTAATAATAAAATCCAATTATAATATATTCCTCTTGGATTATGGTCACCACAGACCTACTTTATATATATATATATATATATATATATATATATATATATATATATATATTATTATGATATATTCCTCCTACTTTATATATATATATATATATATATATATATATATATATATTATATATATTATTATAATATATTCCTCTTGGATTATGGTCACCACATACCTACTTTGTATATATATATATATATATATATATGGATAACTTCTGATGTTGATTGTGTGTTGGAAATTCTAAAATATGCACAATAATCTACTCAATTAGGCCTTCGCCTTACACTGGGTCATTTAAAAAGTTTATTTTCACTGTCACTCGTGTCCATTCGCATAAAAATCATTTAAAAAATATATCATATGCATTGAAAGAGCTAGCTTAATATATTTTCATATATTTTTTAACAAAAACGTTTTTTATTTATAAAGTTGAAGACGAACTTTTTAAGTTTTTTATCTCTCATGTTAAATTTTAACAAGTTTCATTGGAAATAAATCTCACAACAGTATCCCACATACCCCTCAATATCGGATATATAGCTAATCACATTTGACTTGAACGTTTCTAAAACGTTTGCTAATTTTCTATTTCTCATTTGATTTCACTTTTTTATTAAAAAAGCTTAATAGCTCATTCTCTACTAAACAAAAACTTCTTTAAGAAAATATAAATATTTCATACATATCAGTCCTCAGAACAAATCAAGTTTAATTTTTTAATAGCAGCCAGTCTTGATCCTTCTGATTTTACCTATTTCATATCAAAATTTTGAGTTTATCCTATATGTTCTAAAATTTCAAAGCTAGGACTGACAAACAGTATATGTTTTCAGAAAGGTTAGTGAGTTTGTAAGAGTTTTTTATCTGACGAACGATAAATGTGAGCAAAATAAAAAAATCTCCAATTTTGGAAATGAATTCCAAATAATTAATAATAATGATAGGATAACTCAACTAACAAAAAATATATGACAGACACAAAACTTAGTTACTTTTATATATATATATATATTTCAGTATCTCTTCTTTTTAAGTCGAGCAGCTAACATTTTGGGATGGCACTTTCCTTAATACCGTTTTTCTATATATGTATTGACGGAAACGCTCAAAATATTCATTGGTAAGAATCTCCAAATCTTTAGGGAAAATCCAATTGTGAATATAAAAAGTGTATTGCCTTCGATTCAATATGGCATGAAGGCCTGTTTTTTAAACTATATTTCTTCAATTATCCAACGTACTTGCAAAAGATAATAAAGAGTTTTTTAGATCAGCGCTCATTTGCTGTATCTATAGATAACACGCTATCCACTGATAGGCAAATCCCTGCGGGTCTGCCGCAAGGATCGGTATTATCACCTACTCTTTATTCAATATATATTTCCGATTTTACTGTTCGCAAGAATCAAGAAGTAGCTTTTTACGCTGATGACAGTGTTTTTATTTGCTGCGGTAAGGTGTCAAATGCAATAATCAAAAAAAAAAAAAAAAAAAAATGGAAGATAGTTTAAAATCTATCTATAAATATTTTGATAAATGGAATATAAAAGTTAATGTTAGTAAAACACAAGCTATTATATTTCCATATAATAGATCGCGGAAACATATTTCTACAAAACATTTATATTCTAGGGGAGTTATTATTCCTCTGCAGAATAGTATCAAATATCTAGGAATTATCATAGACAAAGAACGATCATTTAAACAACACATACAGTATATTTGTGATGAAGAAATCAAATGCCGCCGTGCAATTTACCCCTTACTCAGCAGAAGATCTAAACTTAACTTAAAAAACAAGATCCTTATTTACAAAATGTGTATTCGACCAATTTTGACCTACGGATGCGAAGTCTGGTTTAATAAAGCAGCTTAAACTTACACAAGAAAGTAACAGATAATACAAAATAAAAATCTGAAGATAATTCATAACCTAAGTATGTACAAGATTTTTTTACACAACTTTTCCTTAATACTGTGATATTAATAGTTTCCTTATTTAATTATTTAGAGGTTAATTGTTGTAATACTTTTAACAATGTAATTAATTAATTATTTTATAAAGGTTTCAATAAAGTCAATAATAATAAAAATATAAAAAGTGTATTCTTAGCGACATGTTTTATTTCATATAAGGTGTCAAATGCAATAATCAAAAAAAAAAAAAAAAAAAATGGAAGATAGTTTAAAATCTATCTATAAATATTTTGATAAATGGAATATAAAAGTTAATGTTAGTAAAACACAAGCTATTATATTTCCATATAATAGATCGCGGAAACATATTTCTACAAAACATTTATATTCTAGGGGAGTTATTATTCCTCTGCAGAATAGTATCAAATATCTAGGAATTATCATAGACAAAGAACGATCATTTAAACAACACATACAGTATATTTGTGATGAAGAAATCAAATGCCGCCGTGCAATTTACCCCTTACTCAGCAGAAGATCTAAACTTAACTTAAAAAACAAGATCCTTATTTACAAAATGTGTATTCGACCAATTTTGACCTACGGATGCGAAGTCTGGTTTAATAAAGCAGCTTAAACTTACACAAGAAAGTAACAGATAATACAAAATAAAAATCTGAAGATAATTCATAACCTAAGTATGTACAAGATTTTTTTACACAACTTTTCCTTAATACTGTGATATTAATAGTTTCCTTATTTAATTATTTAGAGGTTAATTGTTGTAATACTTTTAACAATGTAATTAATTAATTATTTTATAAAGGTTTCAATAAAGTCAATAATAATAAAAATATAAAAAGTGTATTCTTAGCGACATGTTTTATTTCATATCCTTGATATTCTCTATTTGAAGCACTGGCTTAAGATTCAGATTGGAATCACTACATTTAAAGAAACTTTTTTAGTCCCGTAATCCATGCTTATTGGAGATTGATCAATAGGAAATCACTTCGCTATTGTGGTATAATTCTTAGATTAGATTGTATTCGCCTCATTTTTAATTAAGGTAAGCCATTTGATGTAGTTCCCAAAGAAGACTATAATGAAAATAGATCTTTTGATATGCAATAATCTAATATAATAATTCATGACAGCTTATAAGTTTTCATAAAAAAAAATATTCCCCCCTTGTAATTTCTCCTCATGTAATTTCTCCTCATTTTGGTACAATTCTATTGTCAAAAGTGCAGCAGTACGCCAGTGATTAATTTAGTAAATGCAGCTAAATTTAAGCATAAAAGCTAGAATCAATTAGACATACTCCGACATGAATGTTATGACTTTTGAAGGAAGTTTTTGATATGCGTTTATTAAGTTAAACTCGGAAATTTTTTTGAAAAGTACAAAGACGTATGTTTCGTTTTCCATTATTAAATATGGGAAATTTTTATTCGAATATGAACTTTTCTTTATCAGTAGAAAATTTTCAAGCTTTTCGATGCACTAAAGTGACAGCAAAGAAAGCACAGTAAAGCCTTACTACGATGCATTAGAGTAAACGAATAACTTTGCCATTGTAAAGGAGAAAATAATTACATCTACTATTTTTTATTATAACTAAAACATTTGCTTCCTTTTCAGCATTGAAATGGGCGCTTTAAGGGTAAAAAATTTGCTTCCAACCGGAAACTCGCCATACAAAATTCATGTCATTCGTAGGGAATGTAAAATACCGCTTTTACTTTTCTTTCCTTCTACATTATTTACTTGTTTCTTTCGGGCTTTTACTTCATACTTTTAGAACTTTCTTTTAAATCGAACTCATTCAAATCTGAGTATTATTTGCTTTGGATTAGGTATTTTTTAAGAACCCGATACAAATATTCTTTCTGTTGTTGTCTTCATTTAACACACTTATCGATTTTGAAACTTGTGGTATGGTTAAACGTAGCTTTTTTGAAACTTCATGTCCAACTTGAATGATGTCTATTAGTTTGAAAATATGTTTAAAAACTCAAATTAAAATATTGTATTTAGATCAAAACATATTTTGAAGTTTTCTACAGGAGAAGTTATTAGCATTTTATTACAATTACGCCCCAAAAAGTACAAATTTTTATTAAATTTTCATGTATATATCGGACAACTCGAGCAACGCCGTGTAGAAATAGCTAGTAGAATATGAATTAATTGCATTTTGATGAAAATATTGCAGTTTTTTTGCAATATTTTTTTATAATGTTTCGATATTCGATCGATATTGGGGAAATTTCAATCAATTTGCTAAAAAGCAAACGATTCAAACATTTCAAAAATTAGAAACATGCGAAAGTAATTCACGTCACCAGTTTTAGTCTTGCGAAAGGGCAAAAAATGCGAAGTTTTTTTGAAATATAACAACAACCACATAGAAAATTTATTCGCCCTAACTATAACTATTTTATTTAGATCAAGACATATTTTGAAGTTTTCTACAGAAGAAGTTATTAGCATTTTAGTACAATTACGGCTCAAAAAGTACAAATTTTTATTAATTAAATTTTGTACAATAATAGAAAACAAGTAAGAAATACATAGTCGGTCAAGGGTCTTATATTAGACATGTGGACTATTATGAACCAATACTTTTACTAAGTATAAAATACAATATAAAAATACAGAATATTACGTTAATACTAACATTTATATGAATTTATGCACTTTAGGCTGACCCTCGAGGCTTATATGGGAGCTATGGTAAATTATGGAGCGATCCTCATAAAATTTGTCACTGTGATTTCTACTTACATAAAACTTATTAGCGTCAAATATATACTTGATACTAACATGTGTTTGTAATTTATGCACGTTAAAGTGATTTTCGGAAGAGGGTTTTATATATGGGAGCCGAATTTCATTAAAAAATTGCTATATTTAAGGCATTTATGGTCGTTAATCCCCTATTCCGGGAGGACATTTGTATGGGGGCTAGGCGAAATAATGGACCGATCGTAACCAATAGGCTTCGTCCTTGTGCCATGAAAGTCCTACGTGTGAAATTTCATTGAAATATCTTCAAAATTGCGACCTGTACTTTGTGTAAAAAGTTTACCTGGACAGCCAGCCATTCATCCAGCCGACCAGCCAGCCAGGCGGACGAACGGACGTACGGACGGACATCGTTAGATCTATTAAAAAAGTGATTCTGAGTCGATTGTATACTTTAAGGTGGGCGTTGGATAACTTTTTCTATGCATTACAAACATCAGCACAATCGCATAATACCCCAACCACCTATGGTGGTGTGGGGTATAATTATTTCGCACTAACTATAACTTTGTGCGTAATTTATGTGCGAACTTTTACATAAACGTCAGTTTATAGCATTGCCATTCTTCAAAGAATAAATTTTATAGCAAGAAATGTACCAAATTTTGCAACTATTAGTGAAGAAAATGTATTTTTTTCTGCAATAGAAAAAGCAAAAAAAAAAAAAAATATATATATATATATATATATATGAAAATCATAATTAAAAAAAATTTTAAAATGGAAATAAAGTTGAAGTTCACCTAATTTAGGAGTATTTTGACTTGTTCTTTAATTGTTAAAGGTTATTGTTGCTAAAATTGGCGCTAACTTGAACTCTAGCAAAAGTACGCATTTTAACTCTGAGATCTCTGAAATATAAATATTTTTACCCATATTCTAAAACGTTTTAATTCGATTTTAGGTTTATAAATTTTTTGAATTCTTTGTGTTCTATCTGAGGCTCCACAACAATTTAAAATTTTAAATTGTCCCAGAAATCGGCAATAATGGATTACTGCAACTTCTTGCATTTCAGGCGACGATATTTTCTTATTACTATAAATCATCGAAAGACGCTTGCTTATATTATAATTTATATATAAAATAGTATGAATAAAAATAACCATCAAACTAAAAAGTTCATCTGTTGCATTGATTGAACAAACGAGATGGCTCCAGTTTTTTTTTGGCAACAGGTGCAAGTTTGCCATACATTAAAGGGATCCTTATGAAAAAAAAGCAACAGCAGTTACGTTTGCTATACTATATGTATATGCACATATACATATACATAAATACCACCTGCTGGTTTCAAGTTTTTTAAACTGATCTCTGCATCGTGATGAAAAAGTGATGATTTGAAGATTAGCTTTTTTAAATATGAAAATATTATAATATATAATGGTACGTAAGAATGTGTAATAAATACGCATATGTAGTGATTCCCAATTTTGGCGCTTTATATACATATTTCGAGAATTGCACGATTATACACTAATCTAGCAAACACGACGATTCTCTATTTAAATAATGCTTTTACTACCACATCATTCTCATTACATTAGTTTTTGGTTACCTTTTATCCAAGGTTGGCACTTTTTTTTTGAGCTTCTGTCGCTAAAATTGTTAATCAGAAATCCCCAAAAATAGCCAAATTTTAATTTTATTTGTTTTTTTTTTAAGATTTACTAAAAAACTAACTAAAATTAGTACCTAAAATTTCGTATAATTTATAAATGTAAATTCAGCTTTAACAAAGACAACGATAATTGCAGTGGCTAATAATAATTGAATAAAAAAAAAAAAATACAACTTAAAATACACTTTTCTGACATATAGCTCCATTTTAGGTCAACAACTTTTAAAATAGATTGCACTTTATTATATTTTTTAAAAGAATAATTTTAACATTATATGGGCCATTATCAAACATTTTTGATTTTAGGCCTTCAAAAACAAATTTCTTTTTGTTGATGACACATTAAAATCTATTTGTGCAAATATAAAATATAAAATGGGGGGCGTGAAAGTTATAGTGGTTTTAAATTGAACATATACATACATAATTGAACATATACATACCAATTTTTACAAACTATATAATTCTGGTAGAAATTTCGCACAGTATCAAAACCTACTGAGTTATTCAAGTAAAATTTATTATATTTTCAATGTTTGATGGTATTAGTGTAGAATATTTTAGGGTTTCCTAGTAAAATTACAAAACAAAATTCTTTATACTAAAAATCGGGATTTTAAAAATTTTTTCGAAAAATGGGGTTTGAATCTAAGTTATTTCCCCATATATTATACAAAAATTTAATTTATTAGAGTTTATTACAAAGAAATGCTATTTAATATTGTGATCCTTTTCTAACCCAAGTAAATTTGTTTGATTCATAAAATTTTTATGTTTTGAAATTTTTTGATACTCCTCTACATTCCCGTTAGGTATTACAAATACCACCTAATTATGCTAATTATGGTAAATTTCGTGCTGTCTATACGACATGCAAAATGTGTTTTGCCAAAAGTTTTCCGTTTTCAACTATCATCGATATTTTAATTAAATTTAGGGTCCAGATCAATTATATTTATCGCCGCTCTTATATCTATATATCCAATATTTAAACAAATTGCAATTTGCTATATAAAAATACAGAAATAAAAAGTGCAATTTTTGCATATTTTTCAAAAAGTCCATAAAAACTTTTTATTAGATTTATTTGTAATGCTCCTTAGATTTTATTATGTAAGATAACAAAAAACTAAGGTATAGAATTTATCCACAAAGTCCGATTATTTTATGTAAAATCGAATGAGATCAAAAAGTGAAGTAATTTTTAGCCCTTTTTTGAACTTTGAACAACAATCATGATTATAAAATGAAACCTGTGGTGCTAAAAATTTTCACTCTATTAGTGTCTTCTGAGTTCAGATCTGTAACTCGTTTGAAATAATTCTACCACAAGACTTATTAAGGATTTAAGTCAGTTTCAGCGAGGTTAAAAATGTTTGATAATGGTCCATATAACAACATTGGTCCTATTAAACTTATAAATTTTTTCAAAGAATTAATTTATTCATGAACGTTTTTATTTCATTGTGACCGTTTTTATTTCATTGTGACCGAAATCATTACTAAAAATTTAGTAGTTTTTCTCCACAAATATTTAATAAATTTTTAAAAACTAGACAAACAAATCGCCAAAAAATTCGCCATTTTGCCAAACGGAAAATACAGTGGCTAAAAACAATTAAAAATCGCGAAAAATCGCCACACCTGACAGCCCTGTCTTTATCAGGTATATTTAAACCTTTCATATGTATGTAATGTAGTTATATATGTAAGTATGTATATTAAAATCGTAGATACATGACATAACTCAGGTATGGAAAATATGTATATACATGTATATTAAAATCGTATATACATGACATAACTCAGGGATGGAAAATATGTATATATATATATATATATATATATATATATATATATATATTAATAAAATAGATAAATGAAAATATTTTTAGGTATCAAAAAAATTTTTAAATAGTACTTTTTTAACCTCAGAGTACTAAAATTAAAAGTTTTGATATGTATTTATATTTTATATTTTTTAATTTCAAAGAATGCAATTTGTATATCTCAAATGAATAATTAGATATTATACTAAATCATTAAATGATTTCATTCAGGATGAATATTATAATAGAATTTCAAGATCTTTAAAAATAGTGTTCTGTTTTTGAAACAAAATTAAAAAGAACGAAATGTTAAAATATCAATTCCTTAGAAATAAGCACTTTGGCTTTAGTTTTGTTAAAAAATAATACATTTTTACATTCACTGGACTTCGATTAATACATAGAAATTTGAAATTTTTAGAAGTAATTATTATAGAGTGATTCTCGTTAAAAAAATAATAATAAGTTACCTTAATCATAAATTAAATTACAAATGTTTCTATAATTTAGTATATTTGGCATATAAAGTTATATGAATTGTCTTAAGTACATACATATGTAATATTTTGGGAACTAGGGATAGTGATCATCACTATTTCATAATTATTTCTGAGCACATATCTCCATAATATATAAATTTTCGTTTAAAAAGTTTATTTTTGTATCGAATTGCACAGTGGGAATTTTTTGGAAATAAATCTGTAACTTCTGATCGGCCGGTTGGATTTTCATGAAATTTGGTATAGGCGTAACAGAGGCAGAGCTAAGGGGGCTCAAAGTTAGGTACCTCTGACATAAAAAATTTTTAATCGCTTGCAAAATTTTTGTTTCTCGTCCGATGCAAATATTTTCATATATAAAAACATGCTATTTATCTTATTTATCTCTTATAGTTTTCGAGTTATTTGCGTTTGAATTTTTAAGCACCATAATTTTGCATGTTCTTGGTCCAGTTTCTTTCATATATATCCTAGTATTTCCAACCGATTTTATTAGTTTTATTCTTATATAGTTAAAGAACAAAATTATCTATTGAATAAAAAAAATTGAAGTCGATATCTTTACCGAGTCCAAAAATAAACGATTTTGAATTTGAAAATTGCAAAAAAGACGACTTTTTGTGTTTTTTTAGCCGAAAAAGTATCTACACTCTTTTTTATCTAAAATAAAATTTTCTTTAGCAATATATAATAATTTTGTACTTTTCTGAAAGGTAACTTCACAGAGATGACTTTAAGATAAAAAACAAGCCCAATAACTCAATTGGTCATGGTACATACCATCCCGAATTCGACCCATTTTATATGAAAGTTTTGATTTTAGACCACAGGTAATATCCTTTCCGGTGATATCTAACAGCAACATATAATATCAATGAATTCGGTATAGGTACTCTTCCAAATTGACTCTTTCAGATATTTTACCTAATGAAAATTCACAGAATACCTGTAAATATATATACCTATGCGATATATCTAATAGATATATATAAATGCGCAGCTAATCCTTATCAACATCATAACGAAGTTGATTACCATGGTGATTATATTGAATCATGAACAATTCGACCCATTTTATATGAAAGTTTTGATTTTAGACCATATTTTCTCAAATCCCAAAGCACGAATCGACAAGCGGAATATATTTTAAGAATCTTCAATATGTTGTTAAAAGTTTTAAATCGAAATCTACGGGATTTCGGAAAAATGTGGATTCTATAGCCAAAAATGTAAAAAATCCCACTTTGGGAATTTTGATTAGTTTATTTGGGAATTCAGGAAAACCCTACCCCTGATTGAAATTTGGTTAACCCGCTTTTATTTATATTAATAAGATCCACATTTCCTGCAAATTTCATTAAGATATCTTTATAAACAAATATGTTATTACAATTAAAAATTTGTATTTTCTCCAAAAACCCTAAATTGGGCCTTTTGTTTGGTTTATTTCTAAATAACGAAAGAAATTTTAAAAATATGGATTCCAAATTAAGCTTATCCATTAGAATATATAATTTCCGATCTTTTGCAAAAAGATTCAAGTCAATACCATGCCTCATTTCAGAAATATGCGCCTTTAAACTTTTATATTTCCAATTTATTGTATATATGGCTATATTTTTACAAACTTGCAACTTTTGCCTTTAGTTTTGCGTGAATAATTACTTAGAAAATTATTAATATTTCTGTATACTTTTAGTAATATCTATACACAAAATATTTTTATAAAAATAATTAATAAATATTTTTCATTTATAATAGGGTTGCCACATTTCCCAAATTTAAGTAAATCTTTATCCTTTTCTAAGCATTTATATATTTCTATTAATGAATTTAAAATAACAAAGCAAACAAAAAATATCTATTTTAACTTAATCGATATTATTATTTTTGGTATTTATCATCTTCCTTAATAAATATTCTATTTCTAATACGATTTTTTATTACTTATTTACATTAAATTTATGTAGACAATTTTTCTAATATATTAAACTTATACTACTTATTTTCTATAAAATAATTTGTTGTATGTGTATACATATCTAAAAGATAATAAAGGTCCTTCAAGTCTTCAGTATTTTGAGTTGATAAAGGCTCATAACAAATCCAACGTTTTCTCATTGATGATAGTACAGTGTCTGATGATAACAATAGGCTATTAAAAATATCCTCGTTTTGTGACGTTCTGGAGCATTTCCTGGAGCTGAATAATTGAACGTGCTTAAAATCTATGTTTCTTGCTTCTTGAGCCTCTTCTGTAAGCTCTCCTAGTGGAAGAATATTTCGTTCAATTATAATTTCGCCATGGCACTATACTTTATGTACTGTTGGTGTCATTTCTTTCCATGGATATAGAGTAGTTTAGATATTTCTGTTGCATATTCTCCAAATTGAGCAGAGTTAATTTTGTGCTTACTATTAATTGCTATTAATAGTATGTTAGACCTTTCAAATAACTCTTTATTAATACCAGTCATTTTAGATGTAGCTTCGAAATTTCCGAAAAACCTTCTTGCTGTGTTTCCATCATTTGTATTACCACCAGTCGGCAGAGGTTTGTCGATGTTTAATCCCGTCTCTTCTATGAATTCATCCTGGATTCTACTTTTCTCAGATATTCTATGTGTTTTTAAATCCTCGTTGTTTCTGGTAGGTTTTGTTAAATTTTCTGGCACACTTCTATACTTTAAATCATATGCTATGTGCAGAAAATGCTCCATGAACCGTATTCTGGCGTGAAGTAGAGATATTCCGAAAGACAGAAATTCATCATTAATACTCCTTGCTTTACCAATATACGAAAATTGTGATTTCGTCTCATCACATAGTGAGCATTTCCAAAAAGAAGATGTTTCCGTAATGGCATTACTAACCTTTCCATCAATCATTGTTAGACTAAGTTGAAAGGATATGTCGAATGTGTATTGGTTTATGGTTATTGTTAAGATAGCTCTACACATGCTTGGACAGTGATGTTGGAGTAGGTACACTTTCGGCAATCCGTTTAAGACGTTTTGGTGATGCAGTTGGCAGCATTTCAGCAATATTAATTGCACTCTTAGGTTGCTTCTCCTTTTTTAACATTTCTTTGAATGTATCAGAAACTTCTTCATTCGAAATTATAGAAAGCTTATGGGCCAGTCTTTTCTTCTTAGATCTTGTACTTAAATCATCATATGCAGGGTGCTCCAGTTGATATTTTGCACGCCGATATTTCTATATCAGTATCCATCTAATCGGAATGTTTAATTTTTAATCTGTTAGTACGCTGATTCAAGGACTTCATTTTTACGTCACACAACATTAAAAAGCTGATATGTAGTTTTTATGAATTCCACTATAGCTTCTAAACGATTAATATCATTAATACCATGACCAATTGAGTTATTGGGCTTGTTTTTTATTTTAAAGTCATCTCTGTGAAGTTACCTTTCAGAAAAGTGCAAAATTGTTATACGTTGCTAAAGAAAATTTTATTTTAGATAAAAAAGAGTGTAGATACTTTTTCGGCTAAAAAAACATAAAAAGTCGTCTTTTTTGCAATTTTCAAATTCAAAATCGTATATTTTTGGACTTGGTAAAGATATCGACTTCAATTTTTTTTATTCAATAGATACTTTTGTTCTTTAACTAGTTAAGAAAAAACCTAATAAAATCGGTCGGAAATACTAGGATATATATGAAAAAAACTGGACCAAGAACATGCAAACTTATTTGCAATCGGACGAGAAACAAAAATTTTGCAAGCGATTAAAAATTGTTTATGTCAGAGGTACTTTGAGCCCCCTTAGCTCCGCCCCTGGGGGGATTGTTGTGCCCCCTTCCTTCCGATAGCTTCCACATTGAAAAAAAAATGTTCAAGTCTTTATTTTCAAAGAAAATGTTTTAAAATTAGTTTTCATTTGTTTAGGACCAAAAGTTGACCGAATTATTTGTTAATTCACTACTCTCTTAAAGTATTGTAGAAAAAAAAGCTGTGTTTTGTTGCTGCTGTTGAGAGTAGCAATAAAAACGATGTTTACCCGACTTGGTATCACTTAATATTAAAAAAAAAATCACAAAGAAATCGTTAAATTTTAATTAAAAAAAAATATAATAATAACAATTTAAATATATTTCCTTTTTCTATTTAATTTTATTTATTCATGATTGTATTGGCAGCATTTTTATCGGAGTTAAAGTTGACATGTATAATTCTACACGATAATTCCTAACGTATATATTTGAATTTTATACACTTATAAATACCTGAAAAGCTATTCAGTAAATTTAAACGATTCGAAAATCGACAAATATGTTGATGGCTTTTGTTGTTTACAGTAACGATTATGTGATTCAGTATTTTCACTTAAACAACACTAGACAACTTTTGTATGTGTGTGGCAGCTTATCAAAATAAATAGAAGGCTTAAATAGAAGTAGAAATAAAAAAATCTGGGAATTACTTGTAAATTGTACACATGTTTACTTACTGCTTTTGTATGTTAAACATGCGTTTTTATTGATGAAATAACACAAAAAATGTTACATAATAAGAAAATCGTTAATTTTATCGTTTAATTTTATAAACGATTCGATTATCGTTAAAATAAGTTACTGTATCGCACAGTGAATTCGAATAAAATAATCATGTTTAAGAAATGAACAAAAAATTTAGGACTTACGACTTTAGCTGTGTTTTATTCGAAATTTATATAAATATTTAGTACAACTTCACAAGTAGTTATAAACGTTAGATGCTTAAAAATTAAAGTATTTATAATGATAAAAACCATTAATGTATAAACAAATATATAAAAACAGTGTAAATTTCATTCCACATAATGTAGTAAAGAATTGCTAATACTGTAACTACAATAAAAATAGAAATTACGAATTCTAATTCTGATTAACACTAAAAGGAACGAAGAATGCTGATGACGATTCCTAGTGTTCCAGAAAATGCATTTCATTCCGCTAGTGTCTAATATATCTGTTTCATTTGATATTAATATGTATAATAATTATTCATCAATAATTATTATACATATTAATATCAACACGAGTTTGAACAAAAATTAAATAAGATTTAAAGTACCAAATCTAATAAATGTTTGGTTTGTAAATTTGATGAGTAACATACAATAATCATACAGTTTACACTATGTTTCCACCAGAGATTTAAGCCGACCGGCGCCACCGATCAATTATCTATTTTATCAGCCGCTGCTGATTTGGTCGGCTTAAAATCAGCAGATGAAATTTTTAAATTTTCATTGAAATTCAATGCAAAAAGTAGTGAATGAATTATTGTTCTTAATAATTTATTTTATTATGCGCCGCCGCCGAATAATAAGTGTCGCTACGTCGCCGCCGAAAATTTTGCTTCGACTTGTTTCTCTGGTTCTCACTGGTCCGGTTTGTTAGAAAACATGACGTTTTGAGAAATACTAATTGATTTCGGCATGTTTTCTCATATTGACTTCTTTTTGAGTAGTTCAGTCAGCATCTCTAAAATATCCTTTTCGTTCAAAAATATTTGCAAAATATAATCGCAATTTATAGATGCATTTTTGATAATTAGGAAATCATTAAATTCTTTTATTTTATAAATTTTATTTACTATAAATTGATATATTAATTAGTATAGTACATAAAGGTTTACTATTCTCAATAAATTTTTTAAAAGTAATCCAATAAATTTCATAAATAAATATGTAAACTCACTCATATTTTAAAAATAATACCAGAAAAATAGAATTTTATACCAAAAAATGTGTATAGGTTTAGAAGAAATGAAATTCACATCACACATCTACTATGATGTGTGCGTCCCACAAATATTTGGATTCTTATTTTAATGTAGGGGTTCCATACTTTTCAAATATGTCAAAAAATAAAAAATTTTAAATAGTATATTTAACGAAAAATGCTTTCTTATTTTTGAAATGTATTTAAGCCAACGTAAGCCGTGTAAATCATTAAAATTCACAAAGATTTGAGATTTTGATTTTTAAAGTTACATACTTTTGAATCTTTTGGTTTTTGAGAAAGTGAAAAAGCGAAATAAAATCGCAATTTTTGCAATTTTCCGAATCTGAAATCAATATAAATATCCGTGGACTATTTTCTTGCAAAATTTTATGAAAATCGAAAGACACTCGGTATTTTTTTTTTTTTGCAAAAATATCCATTATTCAAAGATAAATTTCTAAGATCTAAAATAAATTCTAAATATAAACTATGTAGTTCTGAAATCCTTTAGATAATGGCTTCCATGTGCATTAGGTCTAATCCGGGCACAATTTTTAGTTCTATGCAATTTTTCAAGTTTATCACCCTTTAAAAAATTAAAAAATTCCCTTTTTTCAAAGTTAAATTTCTCAGATCTGAAATAAATTCCAAATATAAACTATATAGTTCTGAAATCCTTCAGATAATGGCTTCCATGTACATTAGGTCTAATCCGGCCACAATTTTTAGTTCTATGCGATTTTTCAAGTTTATCACCCTTTAGAAAATTCAAAAATTCCCTTTTTTCAAAGTTAAATTTCTCAGATCTGAAATAAATTCTCGGTATAAACTATGATTTCTTGAAAAAATAGCCTTCATGCGTATTAGGTCTAATCTGCACGCAATTTTCAGTTTTAATTTTCTATATACATATTATCCCTGGTAAAATGAAAAAATCCTATTTTTCAAAGTTAAATATCTCAAATCTGAAATAAATTCTGAATATTTATTTTTATTTTATTTATTTATTACAATGTCAGCTGTAAGCCTATAGGGCCAATTAAATGTATGTAGATAAATCTTAAAATATGACACATAATATATATTAACATTATATTAAAATAAGATTTCAATATCTTTATTTAATTGCAAAAATTTAATCCCCCTTAATCAATATCTGTGCAAATATAACTAAAGTTAAAAAAATTAAATAAATGAAGCTAAAAAGAAATGTTTTAATCACCAATAACGCGATGCAAAACTTATAATTAGAGATTACTCTTCAAAATGTCGGCAAATTGTTTTATACTGTGAGTAAATTTTCTTTCTGAATATGGAATTACTGAATTCCAAAGCCTGGAAACCTTTACCATAAATGATCTATTTATAACAAGTGAAGAAAAAATTAGCTATATAGAACAGTCTTACTTTTTAATGTGGTAAAACAAATTAATTTTTCCAGAATGAAATCATCAAAATCATAACCCAATAATTCTAATCTATACCCTGAAACGTGTTCCTTTATTCTTAACTTATAAATATACCTGATAACCTCAGATCTTATTATACATGAATTAAATACGAGTATGTATGTAAGATGAAACACTATCTCGGAGAATATTAAATTTAAGAAATTCAAAGGTATCCTATCTGCACCTATAGAATTTATCGTAAACAAATCCATTGTTTCTGCTATATTTGTTATAATTAAATAATATTATTGACGCTGGTATCGGGGGCAACGTCGAAGGTTTTACGTGACTCAACCTCACGATGCTCCTCGCACAGGGTGAATACCAACGCCCTCAAGTCTGACAGAAAGCCATTCATGAGTACCAAGTTGAAGTCATGTATTTGGACATGACTTCCCCCTTGGTTATGAACGGAGCCTATCTAAACTCCTTCCAATCTATGGGTCTCGGCACCCGCTTGCAATGCAACTCCATACCGAGTCAAGCTCTACCCGCGATTTGGGTCTAAACCACAGCCACCACGAAAGCTCCCCAAGGGGCCACTCCGTAGTCAGGCTGGAACCGAAGTTCCAGGGCTCCTGACACCCGTGGTACCAGTATTAATTCACCGGTCGGACTTCGTAGCCAGGGATGACTACTACCAGTTGAACTCCAAACAGTTCGGAACTGGTGACCCGCCACGGCCACACACAAAACACACATCAACATAAATGGACAACAATTACATCACAAACAATCGCCCTCACGGGCGATTCATTGGCCACATAGTGGGACACCAGCAAGAGAAAAAACGAACAACGACTAGGACCACTTCGACGCTGGCACCCTCGCGGCTGGTCTTTGGTCACAAGGGAACCAACGACGAGGACAGAGAAGAAACACGGCGGGAGAGACAGCAAGGTGAAACGACAGGAAGAGGCAAACAGCAAGAAACAGCAACGGTGAAACAGGAAAGCGAAATAGGAGCAAAATTGCAATCCATCATGCTAACCATTGCAACGGTCATATACATACCCGTAAACCGGGGGCAAACAACAGCGACGAAAGGAGCGACCAAACAACAGCGGCAAGGAGCACCACTACGTTTGCTCATATAGGAGCCGCTTCCACTACTCATGTCTCCTTCTTCACCTAGCAAATATCTCCCAATTGTCCGCACGTCCATTAAGGCGCTACTAAAATCACAACCCCCGCAGTATGAGTTATGCCCATACTATCTAACTCTCTAATGTTATCACAGTAGTGGCATGTCATCAGTACATGCCACACGTCCTCAAGTTCCCTCCCGCAACCACTGTTCGGAGTATCGGATAGACCTCTCTTATGCAAAAATGAATTGAGTGAGCCATGTCCCGTCAGTATAAAATCCAGACTCAGACCGAAGCCAAAATCTGGACGTTGCCGTACGAAGTCCGCGTCACGTATGAACTCATACGTTACCCTCCCATTGCCACTGTTCGTCCATATCGTCCTCCACCTAGACAAAAGACACTCCTCTAAGAGTGCCTTGAATCGTACACTATCCCCATTCATCATATCAGAAGCAGAAACCCAATCATGCCCATAAAGTGGTAGCCCCTTCTTGATCTTGAAAGCAATAGCACGACGTATTACCTACAGATCAAGAGGTGCCACACCTAAAAGAACCTGAAGTGCGTCCTTCGATACCGTCCTATAAACTGGCATGCACGCCAACAGCGCGACCTCTGGCAGGATAAGACCTTGTTTCTGCCAACAACAGACATGACCGTTTCATACCATACAGGGGTACCAAACGTTGCACAAGCAATGAAAAGCTCCCCATAAACGGTACGAACACCACGCCTGCTGAGGCCCCAGTCACTTCTGAGGATGCCGTTAAACTTTACCTGTAACACTCGACAACTTGTACCTTATGTCAGTAAGATGAACCAAAAAGTTCATCCCCTCACTCATCATTATTCCCACATACTTGACCTCAGTCGCCTATTTGAGCCTAACGTTGCCAGTCCGAATGAGTGGAGGACGACCCCGCGATAACTTGCCCATAAGCAACATTATCTCAGTTTTGTATATCGCCACTTCGATGCCTGAACGACCGCTTCACTCACACACATCGCACATGACCAGCGTACCCCTGCTTTCTAGATCAGCACGAGACTGACCCTCGACAAGAATGAGCAAGTCATCCGCATACGCACACACCTTGAAGGAACGACCGAGTTGCGCCAACAGAGGATCCATCATAATGTTCCAAATAAATGGACCACAGATGCAACCCTGCAGACACACACGAGTAACGTCCCTACAAACCGTGTCGCTGGCACCTACGACACAAGCCCTTCTGTTGCTGAAGTAGCCCCTCCAGAGAGCTAGCTCCCGAAAGCCCACTTCCTCCAGCTTTCTAAAGACGCTACCCCACGACAGGAAAATGCCAAGAACGTACTTGGCCGAAGATTCGCTAACACTCCTACGCACGTGCAACCAGGCATCCTCAACGCCCCTACCTTCCCTAAAACCGAATTGGAACTCAGAAGGTCCCTCGCTGGCGTCCTCCCTCAGTCGAGACACCATAATTCTTTCCAGCAATTTTTCAAGTACTGGAAGGAAACTGATTCCCCGAGCGAGGATTACTCCTCACCCTATCGGGAGACTTCAGGAGAACTACAACGCGAGCGCGCTTCCAAGCCCCAATGAAATAGCCCTCACTAAGACACTTCTCAAAGACCGACTCCAGATGTTCAGGTATGGCTTCCAGATGCTTTCACACATCTCTCCAGTCATACCATTAATACCCGGAGACTTTCTGCTTCTGACCCGACAAATACTGTGTACGACTTCCGATCTCTCCAAGTTTGGAGGGTCAACCATCTCCCTAATGAGAGGAGAGTGGTCAACCGAATGAGCACTTGGGAAGAAAACCCACAAAAGTTCGTCAGTACATTCCCTTCAAGTCGACAATGTAACATTGCCCCCCTGAAGAGAAGCTATGTCAGCCAGACTATCCTTCCTGCCCCTGCACACCCGGTAAACTCTACTCCAGGGGTAATCCCAAGGAGTCATTTGCTGAACGCATCCACTGATCTATACGGTCTATCTGGTCATCAACCGACAGTGCCCTAAAGTCATCAATTGACCGAGTAATTGTCCCAGTTAACGTCGCGATCCCTCCACCTTCTAGGAGGTGCTGTCTCCCGAGTTCGTCTCTGATAAGAGAGCCCAATCTCTATGAGATTATGGTCACTAATACCCCAGTCGTCACACACCCGCCACCTAGATCTAAAAACTGTCATCGCTACCCAGTTTGTAGCTGTCACGTCAATGTCACTAACTCCCCTTAGAACATCAAAAATATAATGGCCACTCGGCTTATTCAACACAATGACGCTCTTGGTAAAAAGCCACTCACTAAGCCAAACACATACTTAAACCACCCGTAACATACGGCTCTTGCACAAGTGCAAAAGTCGCCCCCAGGTCGCATTTCGCCTGCCCAAGTTCGCAGATCACCGTATATGACCGTTGACAGTTAAGCTGTAAAAAACCTCTTCATATAGCACCGGCCATTATCCAGCAAACGACACCTCCAGACCAACCTCTCCAAACTTCGCATTGGCAGCAACTTTCTCCCTCTCTGCGACCGACAGGGTCCTTATGACCGCACCGCCATCACGCAACGGCCGTAGCTCGTGTACGCCCACCCCAAGGGTGGGGACGACTTTATCCAGCACCTCTTTCGACGTCACGCCCTTCTTCCTCTTAACGACCACCGACCATGTCTCGACCGGCTTCGAGGCGGCTACCTGACTCGCAGGCGTCTGGGCCGGGACTTGAGTCCGTCTGGGCAGCATAGAGACAGGTGGTACTGTCGGGACCCTATGGGCCACCGCTGTACCACCACTACCAGACTCGTGAACGTCGAGTTGTCCACGGAGCCGCTCGTTCTCAGCAACGAGTCGCATCAAGAGGGTCTCGTACTTACCAGAGTGCACCAGAACACTCTTCGTTAATCCGGGAGGGAGGCCGTCGATCATGACAGGAGGCTCGTCGTGACGGCATTCATCTCCCCTATAATGTCAGGCTCCAACGCAGTTAAAGCTCTCTTCCTGGGTCTGCTTTCCAGCTTCTCCTTCAGAGGAGCAGCACCAACAGCAGCTCCAGAACCAGCAGTGCCAACAGCACCAACAGCGCAATCAATGCTAACAGGACCAGCAGAATTATCGGTTTTAGACCCCAGTTCTTCCCTATAGAGTTCCTGCATGCGTAGTAGGCATTAAGTCCCTTCCTGGCCCTTTCCTGAGTATTTTTCCTCCAAGACAATTTACTGTCCAAGTAAATGCCCAGGTACTTCGCCTTCCTCGACAAACTGAGTTCCGTCCCATTCAGAACTGGTAGACTAAATGTCTCAACCTAATATCTCCTGGTAAACAGAACTAGTTCAGTCTTATCAGGGTTGAACGCTGCCAAGGTGTAAATAAAACTCACCACATCATGCAGCGCACTCTCAACAGACTTACCGCTGAGTTCCCATACTCCTCCTTATATACAGGACGATCAGTCTTTCTATTGTCTTGAGTAGAAAAGACGATAGGCTGATCGGTATATAGTCCTTGGCTTCGAGTGAGCCGTCCTACTCACTTTGGGTATAAAAATTACCCTTACCTCTGTGGATCGGCCTCCTCGTATGGCATGTACGCGGATGACAGTATAAGCCTTCTGCCTCCAGTGGCTTCCCATTGGACATCTATAATTTCAGAGTATTTAATCCAATCATTACAGTTTTCTGTATTTTTTTCTTTAAAGGAAAATTTTTGTTCGTGATATCTTTATCTTTAAAACTAAACAGCTTTGAACTATGCTTAGGATTATTATTCTGTCGATTTACCCATTTACCATACTGATATTTCGTTTCAGTTTTTTATTTTGAACATTTTTGTTCGCGATTTGTCTTTTTAACTCCTCGAAAGGATTTCTAAGTAATTTTAAACTATACAGCTTTGAACTTTCGTTAAAATTCCTTGTCCATGGGGGGGGGGGGAGGGGTCGTACATCCCTAACGCAGTCGTTTTGCACAATTTTATTTTAGTTTTGTCGCTCCCTTAAGTATTGCGCAATTTTTTATTAGCTGTCTGCTCCGGTCAAATTTGAATAACTTTTGGCTAATGTTTGTCGTATCCTAAAATGATTTTATCGGAGCATTGGAATTGTTCAAGCTATTTTTCTACGTCAATTGGCTCCTAATAATCTCTAATGGACCGTTCGGGGAAAAATTACTTTATTTATAACTGCTGAAATCGCTCCCGAAGATACGAATGCGTCTTTTTTGCCATCAGATATAAAGCGATTGTGAGTTGTTGTTGATGTTTTATTTTATCTTCAGAGTTTATCAGTATTATATTTAATTTTAATGTCATTTTAAACCAAAGCAATACAGCAGAGATTAAAAAAATCATTTTTAACGTATATGCCATACGAGGAGGCTTCGACGCATCTAAGAAACATTTTTTAAAAATTAGTTTGGTATAATTAATTAGCATTTACAATAAAATTACAAACCTATTAAAAATACTGACAAAATTTGTCAAAATATTCCCCTAAATAAAAAGACCCCTTACTTGAAAATGGGTGGACCTTTATACTTCTTTAATCTTTAACATTGAGATCTTCAAATTATCATACCAAAATTATTTATATTTACAATCATATCCAAAAAATATTATCGAAATGATGTTCCCATAAAGTGTATTTACTTTTTTATACATATGTGTGTTAGGGTGGCCTCAAAATAAAAAGTATCGACGTTCCCAGCTCGAATGAAAATCTACTTCATTCTGAGATATCGTTTCTCAAAATTTTCGTCCTTTCGTCCTTCATATACAAATGTTTCTATATGAGGAAAAATTAAATGAATTTAGCATCCAAATTTTTATAAGCTTATATAAGATATAAAATACTTCATACTTCTATTAACAAACAACGAAATAAATTAAGTTTAAGTAAAATACAAACAAAAAATTTCCAAAGAAGTGTACAGAGAGTAATTTCTTTCTATAAGTCGCAAGAAAAAAATCGCTAATTTTAAACAAATACCCTCCCTCATTAGCATAAATTTTGTAGTTATTTCACTTAAACTTAATATATTTCGTTGTTTGTTAATAGAAGTATGAATTGTTATATATCATTAGAAAGTGTACAAAAATACGCGTATTTTCATGCTAAATTGATATAAATTAATTTCTCTTCATTGATATAAATTAATTTCTCTTCATATAGAATCTGCTTCGAAAAAAAAATGGAAATCAAACGAGGTCGAATTTTAAACAGCGGAAACAACCGTTTCGGTATAACTGCCAGAGGATTATATTGTATTATTTTGATCTTACTTTTGGAAATATTTTGTGTAATAAATTCAAATATCCAAATCATCGATATCTTATTTTCTTTCCACACAAATAGGGCCACCCAAATGTATGTATAATTTAAGGTTTTTTTCGACAAACGGGTCCATAACTTCTAAACTAAATGAGTGTCCACCTTGAAATTTTACAAGAGTCGACATTATATAATTTTTTAAATTTTTTAAAATACCGTTTTTTGAGATATAATAATTTGATGTTTATGTCAAACTTTGATCTTTGAACTTTTGATAAAAGTAAATTTATATCGTTGTAAAGGTAATATCTACAATATGAAACTCAAAACAGAGATTTACATTCTATATTTTAGAAGTGATTTGTTATTAAACAAGTAAAACTTTTAGCATTTCTTAAATTTTCAAAACATTATATTTTTGGACCAGAAAGCGCTTTGAGTCTAAAACATTATATTAAAAAAAAACACTTCTAAAAGTCGATGTATGAAGTAAATTTCTTTGAAATCAGAGATATCAAATTCGAAAATGGCTGTTTTCTGTCGGTTTTGATATGAAATTTTCTGTTCGTTTTTATATAAAATCTGTAAATACCTTTTTTTTAGTTTAACGTAGATATTGACTATTTCGAGAAATCTTTTTATGAATGTTTTTATATTCTAATAAAATTTTTAAAAAAAATTTAAAGAAAACTTTAAAAAAAAACATTTTTCCCAAAAACAGTTATGTGTTGGAACATTTCATATATGACTAAAATCGAAAATTGTCACAACCGATCACATCGTAGCAGCGACGAAATACATTATTGAAATCAAATGTTATGAAATAGCTTTTTTTGACAAATCAAAAACAAAAAACAAAAAACAATTTTAAGTAATAAAAAAAGAAAAAATGTGAAATGAATTAAGTATTAACAAAAATGTTTGAATAATTGGCGAAACAGTAATTGTTAAGAATTTGTGTTGATAACAAATGTTTGAAATTTCTAATAACTCGACTATACGAAAACTAGTCGAACAAGTGAAAATACTTTCAAGAGTTTTATAATCAGTGAAAACATGGTGTAATATTTTAAAATATTATGAATTCAAAAACGAAATCTTTTTCCAAATTTTCAAAAAATTTTTGATCGCATCATAATTAAATTCTATTTGAAATGCTAACAAGATTTATTTGCCCAAACTAATATTTAGATCGTCATTTTATAAAACTAAATGAAAATTTGTTAATAAATTTTGTATTGAAAACAACAAAAACTCTAATAATGTTATATGGCACTTCGGTAACTTTTTTCAAATATTATACCTCATTGTTCGCTTTTTGTTATACTCCACACCACCATAAGTGGACTAATCGACTCAGAATCATTGGTAATTCTAAAACACATATATTCTTCTTTTAAAATTTCTTAAAATATTAATTTCGCAAAGGTGTTTTGACCAATGTGAATACTAGAAAAAATTTGACGCATTTATGTTTAAAAAGTTAGTTTTCAAATTTTTAATGCAATTAATGACGGCTTATTATGGACGTTGCATTTGGTGTGAATGGATATGAAAAAGTAAATATACAGTGGCGAACAAAATTAAAGCAAGAACTTCCTCATTTTTTAATGGGTAAGAAAATTTATTTATAATATTCAATGTGTATAAATAAAATAACTACATAGAGAGTTTTGCATTGTAAAAAATACATTTCATTTAATAGATTTTAAATAAGTTAGTAATTTAACAAGTAACAGAGTTGAAAAAAAATAAGCTAGTTTATTTAGGATTGGAAGAGGGGCATGCTAAATCTTAGGAACTATTACAGTGAGAATAATTTATGAGAATAATTCTATTATCAAGTTTCACAATTGAGATAAATAGGTATTGTAAGTTTAGATGAGTGAATATTTAGCGAATATTTATTATTGTATATCTGAAGAACTATTTAACCAACCAGTTAAATTTTCGGATATATTCACATTCAGTGTGAATAAATTAATAAGAAATTATATTTTTTTTTAATTTTATGTTATACGTATTGTGAACTGTTTTGAAAAGTTATAATTTTTTTTACTTTCTTTTATAGATTGAACTATTCGGAAAATGATGAGATTTCCTAATTATTATAAATTTCTCTTAATGGTGAAATTCTCGCTGAAATGTCTGAAATTTTATATATGAGATTTGTATAAAATATAAAGCACAAAATCTTTATAATAAACATATCAATTAAACGGAAAAGGACATGTCTATTACCGGATCACTGTTAACTTATGAAAATAATAATCGCATTTTAAATAAATCAAAAAAACGAAGTTCCAGTCTCTCTATGGGCAAAGCAGTACCATCTAGTTTAAATTCGAGTATTTCGAATAATGTTCTAGGTGATTCAAGTGGAAATCAGAAACAACTCAAAGCAAATCATAACTTTCAGGGTCGCCTTTTGCCAGCCAAGTATATGAATTCGAAAAGAAAACATGCTAATTACAACAGTATGTATTCGCAGATATATCCGGATCATAACAATTATTTACATTTGAATTCTTTATGGTCAATATGGTATGGAGTGTTGCTAACATTATTTCAAGGATATTTAGCTGTACATGGTGCTTATAGGTTTTTGGGTAATTATTATGGACAAAATAATCTACTTTTTATATTGTATACAATAAAATAGTTTATATATTTTGTAGGTTGTTCTCTGATTCCCTGGAAAATTGAACCAGTTACTGAGCTCAATTTACAAATAATTCTATCTGGGTTGGTTTTTGTATTACTGCCATTTTTCTTTACATCAGCAGTTTTTAAAGTAAGTAAATTTTTAAAATTTTCTACGTACACGTTTTGGTAATAAATCGGTAGCTCCTAAATTACTGGTCTAATCGAATTGAAATGTATAGAAAAGTTGTAGAGGCATATTGTAACCACCCTGTAATAATATGAGATAAGCTACAGGGTGTCAAAGTTGACCATCTAGAGTATGTAAACGTTTCAAAAAATCGTAATCGATTTCAAAGATTTTTTAAAGAATTTTTGATTTTTTGCCTCGACTGAGATATATGAGGGAAAATTTTTCTGAAAGTATTCTGTAATTTATAATACATTCCAAAATAATATGCTGAAAAAAATTTTTTGATTATCTCAATTCAGAAAGCCGTGAAAAATGTTCAAGGTCAACACTCTCAAATTATTATGAAAAATAGAGAATTTTAGAAAAAATTTCTAATTTATTTATGCTGTTAAGTTAGAAAATATATATAGAGCGATTTGGCACTAAACTGCTTCCTACCCGACCAAAAACGATTGCAGATGCTGTTAAATTAGAAAATATATATAGATCGATTTGGCGCTAAACTGTTTCCCACCCGTCCAAAAACGATTGCAGAGGTGAAGATTTTGTGAAGAAAGTAAACTTTTCAAAATACTTTTTGAATTGCACAAATTGATTGCAGAAGTGGAGATTTTGAAAGAAAGTAAACTTTTCCAAAAAAAAAAATTGGAATTGCACAATATATATATATATATATATATATATATATATAAATACTTTTTGAATTGCACAAATTGATTGC